>JAQQZZ010140143.1:0-13196 GCA_030265115.1 Mopalia vespertina | reverse complement strand
TATGGATCAAGAAACATTTGGGTTTGCCGTAAGCCAATTAAGCTAGTCGTGTTATCATATAGTGATATCTCGACAATTTCGGTTCTGAGCGATCAATATAAATATTTGAGGCTTCCCTTAAGGGTGTTAATTCGCCAGCACTAAATCAATGACAACACACTGTTTTGTATATACTTCGTGGTAAATATGTCGATAATTATACAATGCGCTGTCCACAAACCATATCTCACCATGGCTCTAACTTATATACTTTGTTTGGATGCTAACTTTTTAAAGTCTTGCTTTACGGGACTGTGATACAACACGACTTAGTTATATTTGACGTAACCGAGAGGATTTGATTGTTCTGATGGGGTTTTATCCCTTACTTAAGGTTATTCCATTCACATGACGGCGTGTCAGCCCAATGGGTGGATGAAAATTAACTTAAATTTGGTGCCGAAATAGATTTTGTCATTGTTATGCATAAATATATATTTACCTAGATGTTATAAGCGCTTACATTTAAAGTATATTCAACAATATATAGACTAAAGCATCCAGATTTATATAGCTTTATATAATTAACGTTGTTAATCGTTGTCTTCTAGCCCTAAAGCATTACCTAGATAATCTTTACAGGATATAGGACGCTTTGGTTCAAAGGTAGTGAATATTTTTCTCCACTAGATATTAAATGTAAGGCATATTACATATAATGTGTTGTGTCGGAATGGAGAAACCCTATTGACGCATTATAGGTACGCTGAATGAAAATAAGCATTTTCGCAGAACCTTAATCTTTAACGACTTCTCTGAAATATAATTCCATCGAAACAACATCGATAAGCACATAGTCCGAATCTTCCATTGCATTTGGTGATCCATACAATTCCTGTCTTCGCCCTCGTTCTACATATAAATAACTGTTGGTGTTAAAACCTGGTATGTGATTGCCTGTAGGATGTTTTCCGTCCTATTTGATGCTATATACACACGCCACAAAATATCAGTTTCATGTTGTCCTTTAGCTCGGACACCTACAACCTGCAAAAAGTATATAGCAAACTGTGAATTCACTCACTTAAGATAGCGACAAATCGCGTATTCAGGTATCATTTGATTTCAACCAATTCTTCTCTTCGTACAGGCATTCTAAAAAATCAGTACAAGATTGTTGAACGTCAATTACATTTAGACAGATTTGTGTCTCCTATAGTTTATAAACTTACAAAATTTATAGTGGAAAAAACTCATAATTTTAACACAAAGTGTCATTGGCTTATAGCCGATATGTATAAGAAATATAAAGTAACGCATTCATAATTAATTTCTAATAAATGTCACCATATATTCACTTTTTTAACAATTCTACTTTCAAACCACTGGGATAGAACAAGACTTTGTGCTTTATTTCCGCCAATCATTTCATATGCTCTATATTCATTGCTTTTCTCTTTGTGTTATTGTATATACATATATATGTTTTATTATGTATATGCATCCATTTTGTGTTGGTGAATAAATCAAATAAAATCAAATCAAATGATAAAAATGCATTTATATTTTGAATAATAAATCAAATGAGCAGAACACCGTTTAGATGTTCTCAAATGATTACTGGTTTAAACAGATAAAACACTTCATTATTACATACCTGTACAAAAATTCAATATTTTACCAGTTTCGTTAATAAATGATAACTTTATCATATGCGTAATGTATGAAATTACCAATGCATGTCGGTTAAATTGCACAATCTTGTCAACATATATGTATATAAAGGATACCTACATTAATTGTGCATTAAGCCATTAGTCTGTGCTGCTTGGTTGCCGAGACAATAAAAAAATATTGCATAAATTGACTGTAAAATGCATAGTGACATAGTTTTCAGAGTAAACTTACGAAAGGGAAGGTTGTGTAATGAATAAAGGAAATTCTATGTTTTAACAAACCTTTTGTTTAATTTGACAATCGAACGACGGATGACCAGTGCATTTGCGACAGTCGTCATAAGGAGTTTGATGAAGTTTTTATGAAGAGTGATAGATTCGTTTTTTTGCGCCGCATTTAGCTGTATTTTGGCTACTGTGTGGTGTGAACATTAACAGCTTCAATAAAGAAAAAATACAGTTGATTTAATTGCGGTAACAATCAGCAGCATGTGTGTGATTGAAGCTCAAAAAGAGGGAATCTTTTACTCTTTGGATCTACAGCGTATAGTCTTTTTCCGGTATGGGTGTCTGGCAAAAAAGACCGCGGGGAGATTGTTAGTATTCCGGCTTGGCTTGGAAAAACAGTTTGTACATGAGGCTTAGGGAGTCAACTAAGGCGTAGGGTTGATCATTTTTGTGTCTGATAATTTTGTGTCTTTTAGGGTTTGATGGTTCAGTGTCTAAAAATTGTCAGGCGACACTCATCGTTCTGACATCTGTCTCTGAATTTAAAACCAACAAAATTGAAGACTTGTAAAACAAAGCATTTACTTTGCTTCGAATAAGTTCAAATTTTTGGGGATTAAAAAGCTTCATTCGCCTCCTGGAACTTTCGTGAAAACAAGTAAATCAGATATCACTTGTTGTTGAGTTTATTTGTGAATTTTTGCATTTTTTTAAACCAACAAATATATTCTGCCGGTCACCTAAGCGTCTCAATCCTTAGAGACCCAGGCTCTTTTTAGTTACCATCTTTCTTCTTAATTCTGATAAATAAGTCGCCGAGATAAAGATATATTTCGGAAGGACAGCATTTTTATCAAATTCAGCTCCTGTTTATTTGCCCAAAACCAGCGCTGTGGTATATATTTTTGATGTCGCGATTCGTTGAAACGTATGTGTTTCGCTTGCTTTGTGACATTTTATAAACATCAAGTACCATTTAACTTTTCAACGCTGACTGGAAACTTTGGGATTAACCCGCCCCATAACTATCTGACCAGGAGGCCACGAGGTTGAGCTCTATTTTTAGCCACGGTTACGAAAAAATCCAGCTGCTAAAAGTTTGTGCTTAAGCGCCAATATATGTGCTTTATGCCGTATTTATATAGACTTTGGATGATCTTTAATTCCATCAACAAGACAACTGAAGTGAAGTGACTGGCCAATACGACATCGCGTTTTTACCACATGGTCCCATAGGGAGATTTCATAAAGGTTGTATGTCATAGAGTTTATTCTGGTATTTCTGTTAGTTCAAAAAAATATATAAATCTCTATCACAGTTTAGATTATGAAATGGACTTGTTTGTGGCTGATCTTGCTTCCCTGTACCTAAAGGCCGGGTTTCTTGCAAAACAGAATTTCTGCCTAGTAAACTTCTATCGATGCTGACAAGGAATCTGTAGGATTGCTGTGTATCTGACGTCAAAGCTATGCCAGTTTGCCATAACTATCACAACTGACCGTCTGTATAGAGTCTTGTATAGCTCAACAAAGAACATCAATATTAGAACAGCTTTCCTTTAAGTCTCCATAAAACCGCTTTAGAATGTTTGTAAGGTGGATAATTCTTAAAAGGGTAAGTTTCCTCAATTTCATTATTTGCTTTCTGTAACTTTAAATATATGCACGGTCATTTGTTTTCCAGTATTTGCCGAAATTACCACATGTGGCGCCGGTACCAAGGAAAACAGGTTATTGCATTCTATTACATTGCAGCTAACACAAAAACTTCTTTGGAACGGCTTGTCTTTGGCGTTTTGTACAAAACATGTTTTTCGTCCATTTTTTGAAGGCCAGATATCTGACCCAGAGGACATTTGCTGCCTGGCAATATGATTGTATCGACTTAGCACCAGAGGACGATTTATTAACAATTTACATTTTATGGTTGTGCTGGTGCCAATTACTGTTGGAATACACCTCCGTAATATTAGTGAAATACCTTAGAGCACGGCGTAAAACACCATCCAATCAATGCACTGAATAGGAATGCACCAAATGAACTATTTTAAACGTATATATTATTTGTTTTAAGATGATCAACGAAGTGACTTTGGTTGAACGGAAAACACCACCTAACCACAGGGTCATCTTCTGGGATTTAACTAGGTCAGTCGGGTCAATGACAGTCCGATATCGACCAGTGTCGGTTTTTCGCACCTATTTCCAGTTTGCCAAGGTACTGATTCCATTTATAATTTATACAACCCAATAGGCTGGTAATAATCCTCGATTGAACTGCTTCATGTACATTGTGTTCAGTGACATGGCACGTGCACAAACTATGTTCTTCAGACGTTATTTATGCAATTTATATGTAATATTGTACATGTTAGATTACACAGAATTAAGCCAGTAGTTGACAAAACACGATATACGCAGGGTTTTGTATTTAAGCAGTGGGTCAATTGTCCCTTTAACCAGGAATGGTCACCAATATGTCCCGTTGTTCACTGGTTAGTGGCTGGAACGCCTACGAGTAATTGTAATAAGAATTAAATCTCACAGTCTTCTTGGCAAAAGATGTTGTTGTAATCCATGTCAAATTAGTTTGGTTCTGATTGGTAGAAAACACGTCACGTTGCATGATTTCTGAAGATATTGCGAGACAATAGTACGGTTGCACGCTGGAGAGTGGGACCTGGCATCTATTCTGCTCTCAGTCCTCCCTTTGCGCATGTCAAAACGTTGTGGCGTTGAGCAGAAGCCGTCATGTGAAATCGTTCTCTTGTAAAGAAATCAAAGGCTGATCCGTTTTATACAGGGCTAATCTGTAATTCTATTTCGCTAATGTCGTCTACTATTGATACAAATTATCCCAACCCCTCCCCACTCGTTTAGCATCAAATGTGTCGCGCTGACAAATCATGATGTTCCATTCTCGAACATGCAGTATTTGTTTAATATCATGCAGTACTTGAAACTTGTTCTGTGAACCTCTCTTACGCTATCATTTACGCAGAAACCCCTGTGGACAGTACGGATAGCTCCAATTTCAACCAGTCGTGCAAAGCGGCTTTGTCGTAGAGAAGTCAATTGATAATCATATGGGCCAATGGAAAAGGATAAAATAAAATTTAAAAAGGTGGGATTTTTTTTTTAAACTTATCGTTTCCCTAAATCATTTCTGTTTTTATGGCACTTAAGGTTTGAATTATAGGAATTGTTTGACCTTTGTCCCATTCGAAAGTTTATCAATATATCATCGATCACTGATTACAATTCTTTCACTCGCGAGAGAGTTTGGACGGCATATTCCAGAGAGTGCGGCGGACGCATGGTAGCAAAGGATTTAAATAAAAATAGATGTCCAAGTGTTATATCATAGAATACGGTTTTTCGCAGTTTTATTATTATTGGGCGATTGTGCATACCAGTGTAAACAAGATTCTCATTATTATATTCCTCAATAAGACTAAAGCTTGGGTAGGAAGACAATGTACGGGAACGAAATACACCAGTTGATATAGGTTGATAAGTTCGTCTGCTATTCGCGGTTAAATTGTGTGAGCTATTCGGAGGGGACAAGTCAGAAACTAAAAACTAGGTTTTAAGATAAATTATTGGTATCTGACAGCTGAGATTTTACATATTAGCAGTAACCAACAATGTCTACAAGATGGTGTAACAACGTCTATCTTATGTCGTATAAAAACGTAGCCATCGGAAATTGGTTTAAACCCCGTAGATTTTCCCTTGATCAGGCACTCGACAGTTCGTACTTCATAGAACACATGTCATAACACACATCAACAATCCACTGTTTATGCTGATTTCGCTATGAATCTGATTTTAATCGAAGATCTGATGATGAAAGCCAAGTTAACAAAGTGTAATCAATTCCATAATAGCGTGCTGAACAAGCCTAATGGCAGAGAAGTGCGGGTTAAGAAGTCACATGCGGTTATGATTGAAACTGTTTAAACGCTCTGAGTGTTGGCTAATGTATATGTTTTGTCTGTGGAGGAGACACCGATAAAGTAGAAGATAAATCTCTTGCCAAGTTCGTAGACAAGTTGGCCACTTCAGAACTGATCAGCAACAACCATTGTGTTCTCTGTCTAGGTTATGTGGAGTTTGACACCAACGATGGAAACTCCTACATGTTTTTAAAAAAAATAGTTTTCCACCTTCACGTGTGGCTTTCGTTTTAAGTTCGTTGCGTGCTTACGCTTATCTTCAGATGTCCAAACCAAACAACCTTGTCCCCACCGACTCGTAAAGTCTTGTATCTTGTATGCTATTGCGAAAATTGACTTGCAATGGTATTATCCATATGTGTACATGTATGTACCTGGTTTAGTCTACTCGACAGAAAATTGTTTATTTACCCCTCTAGTAAAATTCATGTGATAAATAGTGGGGTATATGTGAAATAAAATTACACCTATGCACCTAAAGCTTTATACCTTAATATTGTCTTCTCATTTTGTCCACTTATCTAAGACCCCTTTTCCGCTACAGGCCAAACATTTTCCACAAAAACGATGCATACATTTTCCTCCTCAGTCAATCAAAGTTTCACTGGTGAGTCAGTTAGTGCCCAATGTTTTGTACATATAGTATTTGCAAGTTCCTAAATATTTAATATCAAAGAACCGTGTATGTTTCCATATAGATGGTTCCATCTTTTCTAAAGAACGGTTTTTGTCGTATTGGTTTAATAAAGATGGTTCCATCTTTTCTAAATAACCCTCAAAGAACCTTTATTTCTACGAGTGTACTCTACACCATAGCAGTGTAGCTTGCGATATTGACAGTCGACACCGTCCTCAGCAAAATTAAAACCAATCATCTATCACAGTCAACATCGTCCTCAGCAAAATTACAACCAATCATATATCACAGTCAACACCGTCCTCCGACAAATTATAACCAATCACCTAACAGCTTTTTCGAAAATCTGAATGAATTCTAGTTCATAGGTGTCATCTCGTAATCCATTACCAATCCATTACATAGACATACATCATCTCCGGATTCACCATTATAAAATGCTATTTGAATACATATTTTTGCCTCCTATAATGCTAGAGATGCTGGGACCAGTAGTTTGTTTACACTCAGTGAACATCATCGGACTTCATTTGTTAAGTTCTTTTATTATTATATTGTCAACCTTCGACTATTATAAACGTCTGGTCCAAAAATGACAGAAAGAATGCTGTCATTTTTATTAGTTGGCAATAATCCCTCGATACTGGTATGGGTTAATCCAAAGCTTTCTATTCCTTTAAGCATGTTCTTAAATGTATCAATTTGTTATACAATGTGATGATTGACTTCCGCTATTTCATCACCTGATTTGAATACAGATCTTCAGTAATAATTACGATTAAAAGGAAATATTGAAGAGTTTCTACAAAGAGATGTACAACTATTAAGCACCCAGTTGTATGGAAATATTGCTCTTGCAGTGATAATAATCTTTATCAAACGTCATAGGAAACATCAACCTATAAGTTGATGGTTATAGCTGATGTTCAACGACATAACAATAAGTGATGCTACTGCTGGAGAGACGGAAATAACCAGTTAGTTGGTGAAACAAAGATTGATCGATTGCTCTTAAACACCAGCATTTCCGAAATTCTGACAAACTGGTCACATCAAATCAAACCAAAAAATACAGCTCCACGGAAAAGGGTATAATTGAAGATTGAAGATGTGATAAACGGCTGTCAAGAACAGAAGGAAGCCTGTTGTTCTCCGGACAACCTGAAGCAAACAATTCATCATATTGAAGACTCATCTCGACAAGTTTTTATTGTTTCTATGTCTCAAATTGTTGTTTTTTTATTTTTTTATATTTAAGAAATAGGCACGAGACTGGATCGTTGCACTTTGCAGGTAGTAGACCACAATGATCAAAATTCCTAGCATAATGTTATAATTAGATTTTTCATATGTTATTTGTCAAATGTAGTTTAAGAAGATTTTAGCAGAGGCAGCACGATAACTAACTGAGCTACAGAAGCTATGTAACTGACTTGGTAATTCACGTATGGTGGACGTTCCATGCAATGTCATTTCTCTGTCTATAACATTGACTACTATTCAATTAATATTCACAATAATCGCCACCCAAAGAATATATCTCTTAATTAATTGACAAAAAATAATCATGTAATGATTTTGGTTAATACTTTTTTAATAATAGACAATTGTCGAGAGAGAAAAGCAATATGTCATTAACAATGCTGTATACCTGAACTGCCGAGTCAGTTATCAAATCAGCTCAAATGCGATTATTAGCGCTATACACACATTTTGTCATAACTGCTGATTACAGGCTAGATATCCAGACTCCCTCAAGCTTTCTTCTTATTTCTTACGTTATATATTATTTGTTTGAGAGAAAAATGTCGGAAACTTGACGTGGGAGAATTGCACAGTCCTATCTCTGTATAACCCACAACCTTCGACTCTTGCGCAAACTTGTTCTTGAACGTTACTAGAATATACTCAAAACCTGTATGGGTGATTTATTTATCCAGGATTTATCTGTTGATTCTTTGCTTTGGTCTGACATCAAGCTCTAGTGATCGCCTATTAACAAGTTTATCTAGTCCCAACCAGACTTGGGATATGGCCCATCCTGACCTGGACTAAACAACTCTTGTATCCTTCAACTTGATTTTGTAGTGCTTGTTTTTAATTTTATGTTTCACGCAATATAAACGTGATTATATTATCAAATAGTAACTAAATAAATCCACCAATTACTTTCTTGAGACAATTTACTCAAGTTATTTTGGTTTTTGAAACACATTTCATTATTTTTAACTTTAGTGACTGTTGAGGTTTCATATTAAAATATGTACTTATTAATTGTCCCGGTTTAACGTCCTGCTCACCTTGAATAAATATGTTCGTAAAAGTTAAGGGGGCGTCTTGTCTCTCCCCGATAAATCGGAAACTATATGGGAATGTCGTTTTATAACGAATTGTTCACATCTTAGCACCTGATTACCTTAGCATTATTAACACCGTGCATAAGTTAAGATAACCCATTTAATCTCTTGCAGTTTGTCGAAAAGAAATGATGTTATCGACAACTACAATTAATTGGACGCTGGCTTGTATCGAGACAGATAGGGTGCAAATTAACTTCCAGACAGATGGTTTGTCTCTGGGGTCACAGTTAATGATTACGGTGCGGGGGTGCTTGTGAGCCTGGTCATGACATACGGTCGTTTTCACACTCACCTTTCGTCTTTCCTAGTCATTTATCATTGTAATTCAGTTAAGACATACCATTTGAAAGGAAACACTTTTGTAGAATAATCAATACGTTTATGTATTATAATAGATGAATCACAATGAAATTTTGTGGTTCTCTGTATGTAAGAAATCGATGGTATAAGTCCAATACATGGAGAAACTATGCGGACACAAATGGGTGTTCGGTAAAGCGCTTATCGATTGTAAAGAGCTACCAAGGCACACTAAATTCTCGTATAAACAAATTAGTCCATTACGTTTTTACACCTCGAAGGCTTGAAGGTAAATACCATTCTTTGCCCGAAGGGACACAAGAACATACCTCACTTTAATGAAACAATTAACCAAAGACTACCATTACGCACCTATTTGGACACCGTTTCTAACGGTTGTTTACCGTTTTGGAAAATAATCCTAAATGGTCTTCTAATCAATGTTTCGATTACTATGTAAGTCCTTTTTCTACATGAACAAAGTATAGAAAAATTGGTAAGACTTATGCCTACTTGCTAAATTACATTTGTCCTTTTGGAGGGTGGTTTCCTGTATTTCCTGTAACTAGAAAGTATACGCTGTATAACGATACAATTTAAGGCAGTTGAATTACCGCTGACCTCAAAGTCAAACATTATCAGTCAATGGCGATAACCGATTTTAATATTGAAGGAAAATATAGTAATGAAATATACATGCAGTTGATCATTAAAGTATGATGTTAGTAACTGTCGAAACTCAAAGTATAATCTTAACTATGAACCGGTCCGTTACATCGCAAACAGCACGGTTATCATGCTCGCTGGATATTGGCGCATGCATCCTTATGGGTACTCGCGCTACAATCATGCTTGCTGCATTTAATCTATGCCCAAAATGCAGCATCTTCATAAACTTTTTGCAATTTTCAGTTGGAGAGAAATTATAGCCAACTGTCCAGTCGAGGTGATTTTTAAATAACTGTTTAAAGCCTAAAGTATTAATATACCATTTATGTAAACGAACCATAAAAGAACCAAGTATACAGTTTAGTATATATGCTCCAATGGTTTTATTCTATCCGGGATTATAAGGTTTTCTTCACTTGGACTTTTCGGTGCCAATATAATTTTTTTTAATTAATTGCTTGAACTGCGTTTTGCCCCAGTACAACTCAGATATAAGCAACCTATGCTCAACATAGGGGAATCAATTAATACTTAAAACTACATCGAAAACCGATACCATGCAGCGCTTATGAAACTTGCTCTTCTTTTGACATTGGCACAACCAATCTCTTCCAGAAATGATTGTCCGCTTCCACTTAATTAAAATTGGAAATCAATACCACATGGATAAAACACATTCTCTTTTAACAATCGATGAAAAACTGTCCCTACACCAGAGAATTATACAAAACAAAATACAGCTCGTATGCTCTTCATTACATACTAGCAGCTAGAATCTGCGTATTTTGCAGTGATAACAGTCAGGGTCAGGCGGGGAGGCGCCCCGGGGTCCATGAGTTTAGGGGGGCCCACAAGGATGTACCTGGTGGATATTAATTGATCATAGGAAGACATCTGCATATAGGTGACCCATGCTAAGAATACTTGGTGATTAAGTCATAGCAAACGAATAAAAACATTATTCTGAAATTATACTCCCATTAAGCTGCAATTCGCAGGTACACATTTCATGGTACAGTAATATACAAATTTTCTTGTGAATTATACCTTGGATTACAATATACAGGGATATGAAGCTCGGCCTTATCCAGGCCCAATCCACATACAATTAGGTACATGTAGGCCTACTCGGTGTTGTTCCCATTCCTCCGTTTCCGTAAAGCGTTCGGAAAACTGGTGACCTTGACAGTTGCCAATGCGCATCTATACAAAGATAGATGTTTATATGTACTTAAGTCTTTTTTATTTCTGAAAGCAGCTGTTAAATGGAAATATTAAAGAGTGAAATCAAGTCATTTTCTTCAACGCTACTGTCTTCTTCACTTGCAAACCGGTATAGCATCTCGCCAGTTCCCGTGATCCGCGAGAGAGTTCGTGATTTCATCGGCAATTCAAGGTTTAAACTTGCTGTTACATATGCCTGTATATTGTAATCCCAGATTATACAATCATTTCAAATAATATTTATATCCCGCGTAAGTGATGGGCTTTAGTTACGCTGTATTTTCTTCACATAACCAAGACTTGGCATAATTATCAGTGGCCCATCAAGATCGTTCAGTTCTTGTGAGGAAATGACTGGTCATTAGACTACTCGTATTGAACAGAGCATTCCAGCATACTGTAGAATAGGCCTACAGACGGTTAGGTCTTGTTGACCCTACATGGTGATGACCTTTGCATGTCAGTCTTCGCGAAGGCCATGTCTCTGGAGATACAGTGCGGCGCAGCTACTATATGTGCGAGGCAGTTACATTTTAAGTATGCTAAATGCATCCGTCATTGATGAGTGACGTAACTAGATAATCGGATGAAGTAAATGCATGGTTTGTCCTTTGGTTATTTTAATCTTTCATGCAAAATGTATCATAACAATTATCCCAGAAGTAATTGTAAATTTACTAAGAATATATAGTTCCCTGAGCGGTAACAACTTTGAGACATACATATGTTTTTGGTATGGTTGTAGTGTACAGAATGTTTAATAGTACCGTGTCTTGAAACGCAATACATTGTTCTGTGCGTGCACCCAAGACGTCACAGACCATCAGAGACCACCATGGAACAGTCTCTTGCAAAAGAATAACCAACCTCAATGCTGAAGGAGATGACGATTGAACTAAAGTTTAAATAGAATGTATTCGATGTCAATAAATTGCCATATCTTTACACCACCGCGTAACTGAAATACCGATGAATGTTGCGTTAAACTCCAATGAACCAATCAATAGCATATCATCTTAAGACAACCTCGTCCCCACCTGTGGACAAAAACTTGTTTGTTTACAATTGCCCAGTTATTCATTATCGAGTTTTGAATCGAAATTCCAACCCGACGTCAATCTCCGTTTAAACACCCGAACTCACAATGTATAGCCCAAAAGAAGCTACGATATTGAATGGTCTTAAAATCTAACAAAGAACATTACCCTGGACCTTAGGAGGATAAACTACAAAGTAGTCCCGTTATTGATTATGTCTGTTAAGGATGTACGGACTTTTATTAAACCGTGAATGAAAACATTCTAACACGCGAAAGTTAGCTGAATACACCAAATTTTTTAAAGGATATGATCCTCAACGAACGCTTGAACCACACTGAAAAAAGACGATATCAGAACTCAATGGTAAAAATTAACAAGCTTAACTCATAAAACACATTAATAAAAGACGGTGAAATTTACTGAACTGATGGCCCCAGTGGTAAAAGGGGATAAGCTTAACCAAACACATTGGTAAAAGCTTACTGGATTAAGCTAGATGATGACTTCGTTTGCAAATGGCGAAAAGTTAAAACAAACTCATGCATCAGTTTGGAAAAAGGAGGCCTATATTACCGTAACCGACCCATTTGTCACATTGGTAAAAGATTATAGGCTTAATCAAAAGGATTCGTCACATTGGTTAAGGGTGAAAAGATTACATAAACTCACCACTTTCGTAACGGCTAACAGCATAACTGAACTCATGTGAACTCAGAATAGGTTATAAGCTTTACCACATTTGTAAAAGGCTACAAGCTTAACCTAACTCATTCACCATATTGGCAAAATGCTAAAAGATGACGCTAGCTCGTGCATCACATTGACAAACGATCATACCGAAAGTATATACAAAATAAGTAAAAGGCTATATGCTTAAAACCCTACTCCTGTTGCACATTGATAAAATGCAAGAAGCTTATCTAAACTTATACGCCACACATTTAAAGGTTAATTACTTAACCGAGATCCTGCAAACTCATAAACAGTGCTTCGACAAACGTGGGTGTGTTTTTACGAGGTTTCCTCCCGGTTTTCCACCGTGAGCAATGTGAAGTGGACAATCCGTCGTCATATAAGTGAAATACCCTTGAGTACGACGTTAAACCCCTATCAAACAAACAAAC
>JAQQZZ010140132.1:0-13196 GCA_030265115.1 Mopalia vespertina | reverse complement strand
AATTTAAATTTAGACGAAGACTGCAAACAATTTGGAAAACCTATAAATAGGTCCTCCTAAATTAAGTTTGCATAACCCCGTTCTGACCGTTCTACCCAACAGCACAGCACTGTGTATTGAAAATGAATCCACAGAAGTTTTAAGATATCTGTACTGTGGAATACAGCACCAGGTTGAAAAATAATAGCACTACTGTTGAGTATGAACAGATGAAGCAAGGCATTGCCTAGTTTTCAATGATGGGCCTTTAAACAACTTCAAGTCCATTTTCTGTGTCTACTTGCCCTAATTTTCATCTTGTGTAGTTAGAATGGTCAAATAAACAGACATTTGGTTTATTTGACGGTAAGTTATAAGTCGCTAATACGTACAAAACGTTAACTCTGGTTGAACAAACTGAAATCAGTGAAATCATAACAGAACCTAGCGCAGGAAGGGAGTGTTTGCATTTGACGGTAAAAAAGCCTAAACCAAATCAGACTCTTTTTGCCACCACCCAACCTCCCAGACCAATAAAGTAAGAAAAGTTAACCTTTTGTGCAGTTAAAACCTATAAATTGGTCATCCTAAACTAAGTTTGCATAACCATGGGGAGACCCTGTTCTGTCCATTCTCCCCAAAAGCACAGGCCTGTTTTTGTGTAGTTCAAATTTAAAACAAAATGTCAGACATCAACAAGTTAATAATAATTTTGAAATGTGGCAGCTTTTTCTTTTGCTAATCAACCATATTGGTTTTCTTTGATCTGTGAGTGCATGATGGGACTCTAAAACTATCTCTCCAAAAGTTTGTAAATGTTGCAAGCCAATAACACAATGATTGGCAAGAAGCCAGAACACGGCACAATATATTTGTCTGAGCTCTCAGTATAACAACAGTAGACAAGACGACCGCACCAAAACCCAAACAATCTCCATACAGCCAGCTTGTAATGAATGTCCTTGGCTGACTTCCACAGACAGTTATTAAATGAGGTGTAATGAAATTACAAAGAGTCAGTGAGTTGTGGTTGACACTCAGGTCTGAAATGTTGGTTTCTTGGATTGGTGTTTTATTTCAACTCAAGGATATTTCACTTGTATTATAGCTCTGCAGTGATAATGTTTGGGAATCCAAGGAGAAGGTGTCTTCTCAGGGAATTGTTTGTACATTGCATGCAGTTAATTGGCAGGTGAAAGTTCACAGGTGTACTGTGAGTAAAGAGAGTACGGCTGCTGTCCTTAACCAGAGGGCTGTTCTCAACCAACATAGAAACTCTAAACACAAATCCATAATAAAGACAGGAGTTCAGCCAGACTTAATGGGAAACCTTATCGATGCAATACTATCTGACCCATTGTAACACAACAATGGCATATAGAATCAAGTTGACGTCAATCACTCTCCATCAGACATTCATGTACATTGTAACAATCATTGGAATATTATCATTGCAATATTGTAATGGATTGTAAATACTGTCTTGCTTGCATTACACTTAAGACACAGAATGTGCAGGTCTAACGACTATATCTTTTAGAATAGAGCCTTTGTTCTGGCATACACTTATAATAAATGTATATATATCCAGAGACCGGATTTCAAATCTGGGCGGAGACCAGCAAAATTTTCTTTCTGTACAATACAAATATATAGGTTATACAAAAATAAATAAAAAGGATGTAAAATAAGTTCTCATATCCATCAAGTCATGAAGTCTTGTTCTTCAAATAGAACGAAAAAGCCACATAAAACAATTGATACAACAATCAAGGAACAAGTGAATGTGTATTTGATACTGATTGTTATACATTAAATATTTAAAGCAATCCTTAATCTCCAACATTAAATCTGCAGGGTAGTTCACAAGGGAACTTTCCAATACTGTATGTTCCTTTATCTGATTGATATGTTATTAAAAGAACAAAATCACATCCAGCAGATCCAGTCAATGTCATGCTTAGGAATAGAGAATGCACTTGATATGAATTATATGGTACATGTATATGAAATCATGGATTCATTTTATTGATTGATTGTTATTTTACGCAGTGATTACGGTTATTTCACTTATAGGACGGTGTATTCCAACAATAATTGACCCTAGCACAAAGAAGATGTGAAAAGTTTCCATAATGTTGGAAAGCTAATTTTCCTCCAGTGCTAAGTAAAGACAGCATTGCTACCCTTCATACAAACTTCCCTTAGCCAGAGGGCTACTGACTTTATAGCCAACTATAACATTTGTAGCTGTGATATAAAAGCAATAAATTTTACTATTCAGACTGTGTCAAAAAGTAGCATAAAACTAATGGTATAGTTGAGAGTGTTTTAACAATATTTGTCATGTCTGATCAATGATGACTATGATCTCAATCTGCAAACAAAAGAGGGTTGTAATAAATATTGATTTACCTAAATAATAATTTACAGTGTCCACTTTTATGATTGGTTGTAAATTACTTTCACATTTAGACGGTAAACCTGCATTGTTTGCTCTTTTGTTAGTCTGCCATACGATATGCTACTGAATTACTTTTTACGACATAGCCAGGAAAACAACCTATTCTGCAAGAGAACATGTTTGTTCCATATTAACACTATTGTTTACCAAGCCCAATACACAAAATCAGCTTACATGTACTTGTGTTTAAATTGAAAATTATTCCAGATTAGAAAGTTTAATAACAATATTTAATGAACATTATTATGGTAATAAATACATGTATATGGACTATTTAGAGCAATCCTTCCGTTGCATGATTCAGCTACAGATACCAGAGGATAATGTAACAACTTGGTTATATCATCAGTATTTCGTAGATGAACAAAAAATAGCATACATTCACCAATGAATATTTTCTCATTAAAACAATCCCCCAAAACAATTCGTACTAATTGCACTGTGAGAATGCACCTTGATGTTGAAGCAATTTTTCCACAAACATATACTTTTAAACGTTGCCCATTTGAAAATCTAAATCCAGAAAGTCATTGCTGACAGATTCTTAAAGATGAAAGTTACTTGTCTAACCTAACTTTGATTTAAAGTGACATTGTTATTCTAACTTTAATAGATGAGAAAATCAGGTCTGTAGATTTATTTATCATATTGCCATTTCCGTTTGCCAGTCGAATGTCCAAATGATTTTAAAAAAGGCAAACATAATATATAAGCCCAATGTTTGGGTTAAGCCTAGCTCAGATGTGAAACTGACATGCCTACTGTACCCTATTTCAATATGAAAGTCATGTCTAACCTAACTGTGATGAAAACTCAACATTCCTAACCAAATGTTTCAATGAGGTATCTTTCTTTCCCTGTTCTGGAGAATATGGATGGCAACAAAGAATTGATTGATTGGTGTTTTATTTATATGATTTGCCGGTGGTGTATTCTAATTGACACTAACACAACCATAAAATGTGGAATGTTTTGATACTTTTGGAAAGTTAATTTTCCTCCAGTGCTATAGAAAGCATTACTACTCTTCAAACAAACTGCCCTTAGCCAAACGGCTAAAACAATTTAAGAATACTACAGATAGACCCCTTTCAGTTTCAATAATACAAGAGTCAAATGTACATGAAATCAGTGGGTGCCTAAGTGTTTGTATTCTCTAAGGGTTACTAATAGCATTGGTATTTCAGATGTATTGGTTGGTTGAACACATAATGATATAGACACAGGTATGAACAAATATGTTTACTATTATGAACTGTGCATGAAAGCATAATGTAAAATAAAGCGCTGAATAGCTACTGATAACTGATAAAGACAGTACATTAATCGAAAATTATTTATTAAAAAAAAAAAATAAAAAATTTATAAAAAAATTATAAAGATGTCTATTAGAATTGTACGCAGTTTGTCGAAACAATTATAAAATTAAAGTCCTCTATCTTAAATCTTTTTTGGTATACGTGTATCTGGAGTACTAATTTTTTCGTTATATTTCAGGATGACTGGCCCTTAACTATTTTTTCCTCAATAATTTTATTGTGGCTACAGGCGGGGAAAAAAAACATAAGTCAACAATGAACATTACATTCACATTGATTAGTTGACTTGTATTTAATGCCATGCTCAAGGCTATTTAACTTTTATCACAGCAATTTACTTGAACAGTAAATAGCCACACTGCGATAACAATAAAATGTGAAGTGTTTGGACAGTTGATATTCCTCTAATGCTAAGTAAATTACATCATTGAGTTTGGAACAAACAGTTCATAAGCTGGAGGGACACTTCTTTCAGATATCGATGAAATAGCTTTCTTTATACATAAATTAATTAACATCAGAAAAAAATGGCAATAAAGAAGAACTTATTGGCCAACACTAATTGAGATCAAGAGCCTAGGAAAAATTAATTCATCAGAAAATCAATTTGATTCTTGTAAAAAAAAGGAGACAATTACCTGTAAGGAAATCACTATCATAAGAGTAGAATATGGAAGAGAGTTACACTACCCTCAGGCATGACCAGTTCTTGGCAAGGTGCCCTTTGATGATAATAATCACTGACGACTTGAGGTTGGTCTGTCTCTGAATCATTAATTCTCCAGATCAACCTTAAGTAAACTTATCAATGTTGTACGAGCAAAGGACCTTTCACATTCCACATGCCTCATTGGGCCAGTCAGTCTCCACACCAACACACCCTCAAGCTGTATCGGGGAGAAGGACAAATGAAACATTTATACATAACAAAAGATGTGTTGACCCCTGGAGAGCTAAACTTGGCAACTCCACACTTAAGTAACTTTAGCATGCACACAAGCAGCTTGTGAGATGAACTGCTTTACTAAGGAATGATAAAAATTCAATTAAGTCCAAACAGCTCTTCAGACTGTTGATACTAGAGGAGACGATGCAGTTGCATTCAAATCCTGCAATTTCACAGTTGACTAGATACATTATCCACACCACTGCTACATAGAATAGTTTACAGATGATAAAAACACTTGTTTGGAACATGACTAAACATGGGCCTACAGGCAAGAACCCCAGGCTCTGGAATTTTACAGCACCCAAACAAAAAGAAGGGATCAATTAGTGTCTGTTCCAAAATGCATAAAAAGTTGCTTTCATTTTTTCACAAAACTGAGTATATCCTAGAGGCTATGTTTTTGGACATCCCAAACAAATCTATTTCTATAGGGCGATATTTATAATAAAAATAATTATGTGAAAGCCTTTGTTAGATAACTGGAGTCTACATGAACCAGACTTGGCTGTGTGTAGGACTTTCCTAATTTCTGACCGAAATCGCTGAACTTATATATATACGCGTCATGTGTAAGTTCAGACCGTATCAGACGTAGTAAAAAAATTGTGCTGGGACACAAAAGAACCTCAATGAGACAAGACCAAATCTGTGTCATGTTGATGCTATTGAATTAGACAATGGTGGCAAAAAGACTCAATCCAAACCCTTACATCCATCAGTTTTGGTCATGGAGAAGAGCCTTCAATGTGATTTGGAAAAATTTACAATACCTTATCAGTTATGACAGGGTAAACAACCTGTTGACTTCTACATGCTGAGAATAAATTAAACAAGTGTTAATGTATTTATGCATGAAATCTTCAATTAAGTCACTTTAGCATAAAATCGAAGAACCAGTTTCTAACTAAATTCCCAAAGATAATTTGATAGAAATCGTTTAATCAAGTAATTTGTAACAGCCAGAAGTATTCTCTTGGGGCTGGGGCTGCATGAATCCAGAAAATTCTAATTATATTCTGCTCAATTAATTTGATATATATTTTTATTAAAGAGAAAGAAAATTGTGCTTGCCTCCAGTGGGAATACATATAGTATAATACACATGTATTAGATATCTCTAATAAAATCTAAATGCTAATTAGGTAACATACATAATAACAATTTCTTGCTGTAAGGATATGTATCAAGATCTGTTCCTCTTTTATTCAGTGACTATATTAAAAGAGACAATAAGAAATTATAAAAGTGTCTAGATTTATCTATGAAATGGGAGTAAAAGGTTGCCAATATGATAACAGCAGTAGTTTCACGCAATCTAAATGTCTTTACTTCACATTTGAAGTACAAGAATGAGAATTTATCGTTGGAATACGTGAGTTATTACCATCATATAATGCCACTAAATTTACCACCAAGCAACCAAACAGCCAATCAACGGTCATGGAATTATTCCAAAGGTGTACATACTCAGAACACCACATACAAAACTTGATAAACCCATTTAGCTTAAATAATGGAGTAATATTTTAAATACTGTGATTATCAGGAGATAAAGGTAATCAGCTGTAGTGCTTCTGTTCTCAGTGGATCACTATAAACATCATCAGTATTTGACATGCATTTGTTGGTGAACAACACAATCATGAACATGTATACATGCACAAGTTCATGCGTACAACTTTTCTTAATTCTGAACATTTTGATCTGTTTTTGAAAAGTAAAAAATATGTTTAGACTAGTGTCTGCTAGGCGATCAATTTCACCCATGTCAAACAGCAGTTCCTGACTATCTTTGCATTTTTTCCAGCCGTGCACAACATTGTCTCAATTTTTCCATACATACACACACAGCATAATGATATGGCACAAATCACGAGCAGCTCATTGCCAACTATTACAGAGCAGCTCTGCAATTGGTTATTCTGGATTAACAGACACCCTTACTCCATAGAGTTAAGTTATTGAGATCTGGTTTTAATGAAATGGAACAAGTTCAAATGATGTTTTGCAAGTATTGCTTCATTTGTTAAATCACAACTTGGTTAAATTCAACCTTTCATACAAATTAATACATGTACATGTTGTACTAATCTGTTTGGTGACTCCAATTCTCAGCTATTAAACAGTCAGGAGACATCTATTTGGCTGAGCTTCGGGAAACTCAAGCGTAAAAGAGAAGGGTAGCACAGTTTTTCCCTTTGTAGAGCCTTAAAACACCAAGTAATTTCCCTAACAGCTTATATGGGTTAATTATCCCCAGGCTTCTACAGACTGTTCCTAATTGAGAAGTAAATTAAATTAGACGACATGGTCATCCAGACCTGTGCATCACCTTTGAAACAGAAGCTTAGAACGAACCAATTGTCCTTTACTCGTCTTTCATTGCAAACTGATCTTTCTACTAGCTTGTTTCCTCAATGCAGTCAATAACTTGAGACTTTTATCAACACAAAAATGTGCAGTCAAAACCTATAAATTGGTCCTTCTAAACTAAGTTTGCTTAACCATGGGGAGACCCTGTTCTGTCCATTCTCCCCAAAAGCACAGGCCTGTTTTTGTGTAGTTAAAATTTAAAACAAAATGCCAGAACATACAACAATTCAGACCTAAAAAGAAGTTCAATCAACAAGTGAATTTTGAAATGTGGCAGCTTTTTCTTTTGCTACTCAAAGATAATGGTTTTCTTTGATCTGTGAGTGCATGATGGCACTCCAAAACTGTCTCTCCAAAAGTTTGTAAATGTTGCAAGCCAATAACACAATGATTGGCAACAAGCCAGAACACGGCACAATATATTTGTCTGAGCTCTCAGTATAACAACAGTAGACAAGACGACCGCACCAAAACCCAAACAATCTCCATACAGCCAGCTTGTAATGAATGTCCTTGGCTGACTTCCACAGACAGTTATTAAATGAGGTGTAATGAAATTACAAAGAGTCAGTGAGTTGTGGTTGACACTCAGGTCTGAAATGTTGGTTTCTTGGATTGGTGTTTTATTTCAACTCAAGGATATTTCACTTGTATTATAGCTCTGCAGTGATAATGTTTGGGAATCCAAGGAGAAGGTGTCTTCTCAGGGAATTGTTTGTACATTGCATGCAGTTAATTGGCAGGTGAAAGTTCACAGGTGTACTGTGAGTAAAGAGAGTACGGCTGCTGTCCTTAACCAGAGGGCTGTTCTCAACCAACATAGAAACTCTAAACACAAATCCATAATAAAGACAGGAGTTCAGCCAGACTTAATGGGAAACCTTATCGATGCAATACTATCTGACCCATTGTAACACAACAATGGCATATAGAATCAAGTTGACGTCAATCACTCTCCATCAGACATTCATGTACATTGTAACAATCATTGGAATATTATCATTGCAATATTGTAATGGATTGTAAATACTGTCTTGCTTGCATTACACTTAAGACACAGAATGTGCAGGTCTAACGACTATATCTTTTAGAATAGAGCCTTTGTTCTGGCATACACTTATAATAAATGTATATATATCCAGAGACCGGATTTCAAATCTGGGCGGAGACCAGCAAAATTTTCTTTCTGTACAATACAAATATATAGGTTATACAAAAATAAATAAAAAGGATGTAAAATAAGTTCTCATATCCATCAAGTCATGAAGTCTTGTTCTTCAAATAGAACGAAAAAGCCACATAAAACAATTGATACAACAATCAAGGAACAAGTGAATGTGTATTTGATACTGATTGTTATACATTAAATATTTAAAGCAATCCTTAATCTCCAACATTAAATCTGCAGGGTAGTTCACAAGGGAACTTTCCAATACTGTATGTTCCTTTATCTGATTGATATGTTATTAAAAGAACAAAATCACATCCAGCAGATCCAGTCAATGTCATGCTTAGGAATAGAGAATGCACTTGATATGAATTATATGGTACATGTATATGAAATCATGGATTCATTTTATTGATTGATTGTTATTTTACGCAGTGATTACGGTTATTTCACTTATAGGACGGTGTATTCCAACAATAATTGACCCTAGCACAAAGAAGATGTGAAAAGTTTCCATAATGTTGGAAAGCTAATTTTCCTCCAGTGCTAAGTAAAGACAGCATTGCTACCCTTCATACAAACTTCCCTTAGCCAGAGGGCTACTGACTTTATAGCCAACTATAACATTTGTAGCTGTGATATAAAAGCAATAAATTTTACTATTCAGACTGTGTCAAAAAGTAGCATAAAACTAATGGTATAGTTGAGAGTGTTTTAACAATATTTGTCATGTCTGATCAATGATGACTATGATCTCAATCTGCAAACAAAAGAGGGTTGTAATAAATATTGATTTACCTAAATAATAATTTACAGTGTCCACTTTTATGATTGGTTGTAAATTACTTTCACATTTAGACGGTAAACCTGCATTGTTTGCTCTTTTGTTAGTCTGCCATACGATATGCTACTGAATTACTTTTTACGACATAGCCAGGAAAACAACCTATTCTGCAAGAGAACATGTTTGTTCCATATTAACACTATTGTTTACCAAGCCCAATACACAAAATCAGCTTACATGTACTTGTGTTTAAATTAAAAATTATTCCAGATTAGAAAGTTTAATAACAATATTTAATGAACATTATTATGTTAATAAATGCATGTATATTGACTATGTCGAACAATCCTGCAGTGCATGATTCAGCTACCAGAGGATAATGTAACAACTTAGTAATATCATCAGTATTTGGTAGATGAACAAATAATAGCATACATTCACCAATGAATATTTTCTCATTAAAACAATCCCCAGAAGACGTTCCAACCAATTGCACTGTTAGATTGCACCTTCATGTTGAAGCAATTTTTCCACAAACAGATATTTTTTAACATTGCCAATAACAAGAGGGAAAAACTGAATCAGGAATGCCCTTGCTGACAGATACTTAAACCCTATGTTGATGAAAACTCAACTTGCCTAACCCAACTTTGATGAGAAATCAACATCCTTAACCTAAGTTTGACAAGAAAGTAGCATGCCTTAAGAGTGGCTCTTTATTCATACTAGTTTTAGTTTTCAGTGGCGTCTTTTTCTTGTGACCAATGGAAGAATTCATTTCACCAGTGTTCTGGAGAATATGGACAGCAACAAATAAAACTACATTCAGATATCAGTGTAATAACAGTACTCTATGAAAGGAATATAAAAAGTAATGGATTGAGTGATATTTTACACTGTGCTTAACTATATTGCACTTGTATGATGGTAGTGTATTCCAACAATAAAATATGAGGTGTTTTGATAGTGTTGGAAAGTTAATCTGGCTCCAGTGCTAAGTGAAGAACGTATTGCTACTCTTCAAACAAACTTCCCTTCGCCAAAGGGCCAGAGGAATAGAATACTACTACAGATTAACCCCTTTCAGTTTTAGTAATGCAAGGGTCAAATGTACATATTATCAGTGGCTGCCTTAGCGTTTGTATTCTCAAAGAATTACTAACAGCATCAGTATTTCAGATTATTTGCAGCATTGGTTGGATGAACACATATAGACACAGGTATGAACAAATATGATAACTAGATTCCATATGAACTGTGCATGTAAGCATTATGAAAAGCTACTGACAACTTATAAAGTCGTTACTTTAATCTCCATTCGAAAATTATTTATGTAAAAAAATTCTAAAAAATTTAAAGAAAAATAATAAAAAATTAAAATATTTAAGGAATTGTACATGGCATGTCAAAACAATTAATAAAAAAAAAAGTCCTTTATCTTAATATCTATTTCAGGGCGACTGGCTTTTCGCAATAGTTCCTCAACAATTTTATTGTGGCCACATGCAGGGAATAAAAATAAAATGACATATTTACATGTCAACAATGAACATTAATACATTCACATTGATTAGTTGACTTGTATTTAATGCCATGCTCAAGGCTATTTAACTTATATCACAGCAGTTGACTCGAACAGTAAATAGCCAAACTGCGACAATCATAAAATGTAAAGTGTTTTGACAGTTGATGTTCCTCTAGCATGATTGAGTTCGGAACAAACAGCTCATAAGCTGGAGGGACACTCCTTTCAGATATCAATGAAATAACTCTCTTTATATATAAATAAAATTAACATCAGAAAAAGGGACAATAAAGCAGAACTTATTGGCCAACACTTATTGAGATCAAGAGCCTAGGAAAAATTAATTCATCAGAAAATCAATTTGATTCTTGTAAAAGAAAGGAGACAATTACCTGTAAGGAAATCACTATCATAAACTGAGTAGAATATGGAAGAGAGTTACACTACC
The DNA here is from genome assembly GCA_030265115.1 of Mopalia vespertina. Classification (NCBI taxonomy): domain Eukaryota; kingdom Metazoa; phylum Mollusca; class Polyplacophora; order Chitonida; family Mopaliidae; genus Mopalia; species Mopalia vespertina. Next base: position 2,187 of record JAQQZZ010140132.1, on the reverse strand, counting down.
CTCAGGCTTGACCAGTCCTTCGCAAAGTGCCCTTTGATGATAATAATCACTGACGACTTGAGGTTGGTCTGTCTTTAAATCATTAATTCTCCAAATCTACCTTAAGTAAACTTATCAATGTTGTACGAGCAAAGGACCTTTCACATTCCACATTAGGCCAGTCAGTCTCCACACCAACACACCCTCAAGCTGTATCGGGGAGAAGGACAAATGAAACATTCATACATAACAAAAGATGTGTTGACCCCTGGAGAGCTAGACTTAGCAACTCCACACTTAAATAACTTCAGCATGCACACAAGCAGCTTGTGAGATGAACTCCTTTACTAAGGAATGGTAAAAATTCAATTAAGTTCGAAGCAGCATTTTTTTTATACTGTCAACACTAGACGAGGCGATGCAGTTGCATTCAAATCCTGCAATTTCACAGTTGACTAGATACATTATCCACACCACTGCTACATATTATAGTTTACAGAAGATAAAAACACTTGGGTGGAACATGACTAAACATGGGTCTACAGGCAAGAACCCCAGGCTCTGGAATTTTATAGCACCCAAACAAAGAGAAGGTATCAATTAGTGTCTGTTCCAAATGCATAAAAAGTTGCTTTCATTTTTTCATAAAACTAAGTATATCCTAGAGGCTATGTTTGTGGACATCGTCATCCCAAACAAATTTGTTTCTATAAGGCAATATTTATAATAAAAACTAATTATGTGAAAGCCTTTATTAGTCAACTGGAGTCTACATGAACTAGAAAGGGCTGTGTAAGACTTTCCATATTTCTGACTGAATTTGCTTGGCCTTCATGTATTTATAGGTGTAAGTTCAGTTGTAGTCAAAAACTGTGTTATGACACAGCAGAACCTCAATGAGACCAGACCAAATCTGTGTCATGTTGATGCCATTGAATTAGACAGTGGTCGAAAAAGGATTCAATTCAAGCCCTGACATCCATCAGTTTTGGTCATTGAGATTTGGACAAATTTACAATACCTTATCATTTATGACAGGGTAAACAACCTGTTGACTTCTACATGCAGTGAATAGATTAAACTTAACAAGTGTTGACATATATGCATCAATTCTTCAATTAAGTCACTTTAGCATAAAATCGAAGAACCAGCTACTAACTAAATTCCCAAAGACAATTTGATAGAAATCATTTAATCAAGTAATTTGTAACAGCCAGAAGTATTCTCTTAGGGCTAAGGCTGCACGAATCAAGAAGAATACAGAAACTTCTAATTATATCATACTCCATTAATTTGATATATATTTTTATTAAAAAGAAAGAAAATTTAGGATGCCTCCAGTGGGATTCTATATACACATAAATTAGATATCTCTAGTAAAATCAAAAATGCTAATTCTGTAAAGTACAAAATAACAATTTCTTGCTCTAAGGATATATATCAAGATCTGTTCCTCTTTTATTCAGAAACTATATTAAAAGAGACAATAAGAAAAAACAAAGGCAATTATAAAAACGTCTAAACTTATCTATGGGAGTTAAAGGTCGCCAATATGATAACAGCAGTACGTTTCACACATTCAATCAAACTGTCTTTACTTATCATTTCAACAACATTAATCTTTAAACAGAGCGAAGAACTTTGCATATTAAGTATTAGTATGACAATTTACCGTTGGATTACGGAGTCATCAACATCATATAATGCCACAAAATTTCCCACCAAGCAAGCAACAGTCATGGAGTTATTATTATGCTGTAAATACAAATAGCAATGAAAACACCACATACAAACCTTGACAAAACGTTTCTGATAAACCCTTTTAGCTTTAATAATGGAGTAATATGAATGCTGTGATTTTAGGGAGATAAAGGTAATCAGCTGATGCCTAAGTGCTTCTGTTCTCGATGGATCACTAAAATCATCAGTATTAGATATGCAATTGTTGGTGAACACAATCATACATGTACATGCTAAAGTATATGTATGCAACTTTTCTTTATTCAGAAATAATCTATAGACTTAATATTTAATAATCCATCACACATGAATCCTGAGTAAAATAAAATACTTTAATAGAAACATGGAAGGATGACAAAGTCATTCATAACCCTCACCTACCTTGATATGTCAGCCCTGGTAATTAGGATTTGACACCTCGGCAAAAAAATTGCTGAGGCAGAACGATTTCGCCTCGGCAAAAACACT
>JAQQZZ010140121.1:0-13196 GCA_030265115.1 Mopalia vespertina | reverse complement strand
CGTTTTTTTTAACATCTCCTTCCCAAAACATTTCGAACTTATTTCACCTCCTTGCAAGACACTCACCAATACGTACTTTATAGATGCCACAACCTAAAAATGCATGTACCTTTTTCACGGAGAAAACTTTCTTTACATGCAATCAAAGCAATGGCCCCTCAGGTGTGGAACAAGTTACCTAACACTATTAAAATAATTAAGTCCACTTCCTTATATAAACATAGACTTAAACAATATCTTATCTCACCAATAACTACATAATTGGCCTCGACAGAGTGATGACATTTTAATTTTGTAAATAATCGTAAATACATATATATTATTTACTTTTCCAGATATACATAACTTGTACTGCAAACTTTTGGTTTACTTTGGAAAAAAAACTTACCCTAGGGATAGAACAAGCCTCTAAACAGGCTTTATTCCCGCCCTTATCTCTTTAACTTAACAATGTATTGAAACTACTCTATAGTCACATTTTCATATGTATATACATATATGTATTTTGCTGCCATTGGGTTAATAAATAAATAAATAAATAAAAACACCAAATACATTTTATTGGATTAGTTAACCTACAAAATTCAGAACGCTTATACTAACCGCAGAAAGTGAACCTAATTGTAAAATTTCATTAGTTCAATCTTAAAGCGTACTTGATCTCACAAACTATTGTTTTCGTGAAGGCACCATCTCCAGAACGCTAAGTCATCAATCTCTAATTCTTGCTTCTTTTCTGTTTAAATTTGTCATTGTTTGGTACCAACCCATACATAGTCAAGAGCAGTGCAGTCGAACAAACTTGGATGAACCGAAGATCCCTGTAACCCAATCACGTGAAAAAATGTCGACTTGCAAACACCCTTCCCCTAGGACTAAGTTACCCTTTCTACTGAGTGGCAGGATAAAATAGGTTGAATTAAGGGCTCGTTGAGATCGTAACGGTCTATGGGGGTTGACAATTACTGTCGATGATCTACTCCGTTATTCCCTGAATCTCCAATATTCTCGTCTAACTTGTTATCAACACTTGTTATAATTGGGACACTTAAAAGAACTACATCGATGAGAGGGTTCATCGTAGGAGGAATATTTTCATTTGAAAAAGCACATGCAAACTTCATGTCGTATTCATGCATGTAAAAAAATTTAAGTTGTACAGACGGCTAGGAATTTGTTTTACGCCCACATTAACTGTCGAGCTGTTTTGCTCTACAAAGCTATTCTTTAAAACTCCCATTTGCTCGCCTAGCACTTGTTATAGTTGCAAAGTATATACTTAATAGTGCCCCATTTTGTTTACGACTACAGTTATTTCAGATATTTACTTCTTCAAAAGGAAACATCGAAAAAAATCCATCTGGTTTATTAATGTACAATATCAGAATTAAATAAATCTTACATTTATCTACGACCAACGTTCTAAACCAAATTTAGTGTTTTTGATCGAAACAGTAAATATTGTATACACATATTATTTATAGGCTACTAAAGTATATGTATTGAAAAAGCATGCTTCATCGCACAAACCACTCTTCTCGGAGTCACCGACTATACAGCTAGTCCTGATCAAATAGAGACAAAATGCAAATCGTTAAGTAACTAAGCATTCAAGAACGGATAAAAAATTTTATTATCGAATAAAGGAAGGACTAGACATATACAGTTTGTATTTTGTTGGTATTTTATTTTGTAATTAACACCTGTCATTTGCCTTTTTTGTTTTGCTATGATAAATTCTAAATTCAAACTTTACTCTAAAATCCACCAACAATTATGAATTGCCTACCTTCTTGTCTGTAATCATTACAATTTGTGTCCAATTATTTTTTAACTATAATAATTATGTTTCGATGGCCCGGTGATCGTTTTGGGATAAGATAATGTTCTCTTTCTGTCCATGTTTAAATGAGACTTTACAGTAGTATTAAGCGGGATGGGCGTGAAATATACATAAATATGCTCCAAATGTTTCGGTATTTGATAATTGTCATTTATACCTAAAATTGGTGCACTCGTCTTTGAACAGCATCATTGTTTACGTAATAATATACTAACTGACCATACAAGGGAACTGTTTTAGCAAGAGCTAACGTGTAAAAAAAAACGTCAGTCAAGTGTGCGCTCTTAACTTCAAAAGACTTCGCATCAAATCGCGTGTGCCATTTTACAAATAGAAATGTACAACCGCAGTCATTTGGTTTCCCTTTTTTATTTTGCAAATATTCCTGAAAATTCCAGTTATCCAAGTACAGAGCATTTTCGTGAAATTGTTTACTCTGTACGTCCAGTGGTGTTGGCCTGGTATTTGGCTACTTAGTGAAATGACTATAAGATTACCTGTGATAAGCCGTTTCCGGACCGTAAACAGGTTATTATGTTACAAAAGGCGAAATTTCTAATCGGATTCCCATGAATAAAATACACCTCAATATAAAATTTCATACACGCAGTCTGTTCGTATTTCTCCAGAAAAGAAGCCTTTTGAGAGTAGGTTCCTTTTTCAGTGGAACAAAAACATTGCAATACCTTAGTCTCGTGGAATTATTGTGGTATAATTGGTAATTTCCCTATTAACTTAGTAAAACGACTAGTAAGAGGATATCTGATTTGAGTTTTCTGTTTCTTAACAGTAAATGTATTCAGATCTAAGAAAAGGTTACTTTTTCAATCGGATTCTCTTTATTAAATCCTAACTCTTGCGACATTGATAAAAACAATTCAGTCTGTTCTTATACCCATTGTACATAGAGTACTTATACGTTTATTTATCTGGTATATAAGTATTATTCGCCTCAACATGACAGCCCGATGCTTCAAATCTTTTCAGAATGGTATCTCACTTACCGGACAATTGTTATACTTTAAACTTTCTGTCCGTAAACTTTCAATAAATTGTCCGCAGAAGTGGAATGGTTGACGTGAAATTACACAGATCATATGACCTGACTTACGCCCTCTAATAAATGACAAGTTTAGAATATTGAATGCGAACATTTTTACAGGAAACAGGCCCAACTGTAGTACAATGTATCCCTATAGCGAGAAAGAAATACTGATCTGTCAACTGTAACCTCGTTAAAGGTAGAGCACTTCCACAGAAGAGATAGGATGGAGAAATTCTAAATAACATCTTCACTCATCAGCTAATCCGTTTACTGGGGTACTCCATATATCACAGTAACTACACTCTTAGAAATAATGGTACTTTGAGGGTTCATTAGAAAAGAGGATGGTTCTATATGGAACCATTACGACAAAATGGTTCTTTGGCATAAAAAGAATGGGATAAATACTTGGAACAGTAGCTGTGAGGGTTTCATACAGAACCAAAAAGGATTCCACCAGAGCCCTGACTGAAGAACCTTAAATGGTTTCATTATAGCCATATTTGTCTAAAAGTGTACAAACGGTGACAAATTGCAGGTATTTATCAATACATGTTTTTGTTTTTTTCAAATACACTGTCAGAATAACCTTCAACATATAACACACGAACACGTATCTTCTCGTCTCATATATCATATATGATACAATCACTTAAGTATTGAGGAGTAGCGGCGATAGTCACATTGTTCCAGAAAATACACATCATCAGTCTGGTTTACCATCAGATCATCGCTCAAGATTAACATCGGATTTCATTGCATTCCTACATTGGGAACATTGGCCAGTTGTTCAAAAGTGCATTCACTTTAAACCCTTGTTGTACGATGTCACGTTACAGTTGAATTTATTTGTGACGACACGGTGTAAAGCCTAGCTTATGTTTTGAACAAACCAACCCAGAAGTTGTCAAAAAGACTGATCTTTTTTTCTAATTATGTTATGTATCGCCTACTAATGATTGCACACAAAGCCAAGACGTGTGGAATTGAAAGGTAATGCCTAAATAAACAAGAGTACTTGTATTAGAAGGATTTCACTACGGATTGTAACAAAGAAAGAGAATTCTCTTATTAACAGACTATAAGAAATTAGAGCTGTCCGGATCTGTTGTTATCTTAACCTCAGTGTGAGAAAAACGAGAAATCACAAGGAAATGTGATAGCTGTTTATCCAATAAATTTTGTTCGTCATTTCCTTTTCTGGATGTCTCAATGTCTTACACTTCTAATACATACGACTCAAGGTAGTACGTACAAATAAAATTGGTTATTTTTATCAACAGTTCAGTCTCTGATCGCTAGAATGTTTTAAAAGTAACAAATTTAGAAATACTCAACCAATTTTGTATCAAGACATAAAAATGTAATTATGTTCTGAAAACAGTTAATTGTTAAGGTGGACAGCACGTCTGGAAATATGTCCCCATTATGGAATAGACGCTGTGAAATTGATTCTCTATTCTCGAGCAGTGATGTGTAAAGACGTTACCAGAAATTACATTCTTCAATTTCTTCGTAGGAAGTCAGACATATTTCAAGTGCAGGCAACTGGAAACATCTCCGTTAATTTCATACAGGCGAAACGAGAAACGGGAAATGTCTACGCGTAGAGAAAATGATACATGAGAAGCAAAAGTTATAATGACGTAAATATGAACTTGGGGTTAGATCTAAATAATAATGGTAGACGTAATTAAGTGTTAAGTGTTAGATTTTAGTTTTAGTTAGGATCAGGATTAGGTTGAGTAATTGGATGTGCTGATTGGTTTAAGTTTAGAATTAACCCTAACCCTGACAAATATAACTGGTGTTTTGCCTTACATAACACAATACAGAAAGGTTGTACTCTAACGAGTTCATATTTATATCTATCTATAATATGAATTAATCAATCTCTTACAGAGAAGTGCTTAGGAAGTCAGACATATTTCAAGTGCAGGCAACTGGAAACATCCCCGTTAATTGCATACAGGCGAAACGAGAAATGGGAAATGTCTACGCGTAGAGAAAATGATACATGAGAAGCAAAAGTGATAATGACGTACAAATATATATTGTTAATATGAACTTGGGGTTAGATCTATATATTAAAGGTATACGTAATTAAGTGTTAAGTGTTAGATTATAGTTTTAGTTTTAGTTAGAATTAGGTTTAGGTTGAGAAATTGGGTGTGCTGATTGGTTCAAGTTTAGAATTAACCCTATAACACTGACAAATATAACTGATGTTTTGCCTTACATAACGCATTAAGCCAACACAGAAAGATTGTACTCTTACGAGTGTATATTTATATCTATCTGTAATATGTGTTCGGTGAGCCAAAAATCCACAATTCATTCCATGAAGGGCATGCAGTTATAAAATGTTGTGGATTGATTTGTTTGTTTGGTTGATTATGGTTTAACGTCGTACTCAAGGGTATTTCACTTATATGATGACTGATTGTCTACTTCAAACTGCATGCACCATGCCTAATTACGATGGAAAACCGAGAGGAAATCTCTTAAAATCCACCCCTGCGATTGCCGGTACCACATCGTGGGACTCACTCATATACCTGATGGTCGACAGACGGACTCGATCCCGTGAACGGTATATCGAAGTAGAATTAGTAAGCGCACACGCTACCACTAAGCCACGGTAAGAATATAAATTATTCCTAACAAGAAAACACTGTTAAAAGCACTCCAAATGATAATGAAGTATACAAAAACTAAAACTATGTTGATGTATTAAACTATTCCGCATGTGGTTGCAGTAAAAATTAATTTCCGTTTTTAGCAATATTTGATATTCATTTTCTCAATTCAGACAAATTAATTAATCACTTACAGTGAAGTGCTTATGTCTTCAAATACATTGTGTAACAATGAAGTGGCTTGGCAACATATAGATTGTAATAGAAGTCAGGCTAGGCAGTGGGGAGAGTCTGTAAGTGAAATAGAAAATGCTATTACCCACTCCAATGGGAATTGGGGTGGGGGAAAAACGACCGTAAAACGGAGAGTGCGGAGAGTGTCATGTATTTCTTGATCTGAAATATGTTATAATGTTAGGTTTTTATGTGAGTTCTATCGGATTTTCATGTTTACCATATACCTCATAGAATTCGCTCAGAGCTGTAAGTGCTTTAGTATGTTAAACGATAAGATGTGCACATGTTGATCGTGTGACCGGCTCCAATCTGATATAATGTGAACATGTATAGGAGCAAAAATCAATAAAGTTCTCTTTCCTTGTGTCACCTGGTAAATCTATTGGACTTCCGGGAAAGATACTTGGAATTGAATTTTCTAGTTAAGTCTTCATACATCAGAAGATGAAACCCCTACAGTCGGATAAGATGTTATTATCACAGCAATCTCAGAAAGGATAACAATGCACTGCGTAACTGAAGTTCTTGCCACCAACACTCCTAATCCCGAGTATGTCTGAGCAGAGAATTAGTGTAGGGAGCTTAGTCGTATAAACGGAAATAAGACTCTTTCTTGCAGTGTTTCCTGTTTGTATGTCCGGGCTCAGGAATCCAAGAGCACCTGTCTTCAAATCAAATGTAATACATGTACGAACCATTCATCCCTTCATCAACACGACTTTGAGCTGACATTTTCCTACCCACTATAAAGTATATGTGTTAATAAAGTCTTCCACTTGAGAACGGTACCTATGGCCAAATATATAAAGACCAGATTGCCATGTTTAATATTTGCACCCGCTTGAAATCTTCTCTTTATTATGCTATTTTGGCATTAATCAGAAAATTTGTGTTTAACGAATGTCAGTTTTAAAACCGCAAATGCAAAAAACCCAAAGGATAAAGAAGTAAAATTTACAACGATTTCTCTTTGGGGTCTACTGGTTCTGGTGATATTACCTAGTAAACTTCAGATAAACTTGAACTTTTTCAGACATCTATGTTTCACAGACACAATTAAACCCTAAATGTTTACGTTGGACAGTGCATGATACTTTCATGGCCGCAACTGTACCTGGCCCTAAATTTAAGAGTCACTGGTGCATTGACAAAACAGAGAATACCAAAAAATACCGAGACAGTTCCTGTTAAAACTACATCGAGCGCAAACCTCCATCATCCAATCAAAAGTGTCAAAAAACAGAAATTTCTTGGATTTCATGGATATCGATTCATAAAATTCCAGTACAGAGAGAACCGTCTTTAAATAAACTAAGGAATATCTTCAGCAACCTTGCATATACTCTCAGAAAAATATGGCTCTAATGGAACCCTATGATGTTCTTCAGTAATGGTTCTGGTGGAACCCTTTATGGTTATATATGGAAACCTCAAATCAACTGTTCCAAACATTTCTCCCTCTCTTCATATACCAAAGAACCATTTTTGTCGTAATGGTTCCATATAGAACCATCCTTTTTTACTAAAGAACCCTCAAAGTACCATTATTTCTAAGAGTGTAGCCAAAGAGTGACAATCCTTTCCTATAATGGAAACCCCACCAAGCCTCATATTCTAGACTTGCCCACATTGCCGAATTGTTCTTGAACATAACAGCTTCATCTTCCCCTGTGGAATGATTGTTTAGTATTGCGGGCAACATCTTTAAACCCAACCGTTGTTCACTCCGTGATAAAACATTTAAATATTTGATGTTTATTCGATGCAAAGGGCTACGTCAGAAATGAACTGTTTTAAAGTTTAATAGATTTCATTAAAAACGTTTCAGAGTACTCAAGGTTGCCTATTCCACGGAACCCCTGCTTCCTGAGACGTATTGAAAAAAAATATGTGGAGAAAAATTGGCGTGTGTATTAAACACGCTTTTCATCATTCGTATGATAGATAAACCTCTATACTTCAATTAAAAAATAATTAATGAAATTGCTAAAAAAAAAACAATTACATTACATTTCTTATTTCTTTTATATGGGGGCAACACAAAACTTGCTGTGTATTATTATTTTTACTAATTATCTTGTATCTTGACCTGTGTTGATATTTACAACATAAAAACAACTTTTGTAGAGTACTTCGGCATTTGCAGTGTGATAAAAGTGTACATTCATTCATCTTGTCAAATCAAATTATCTATTGTCAAAACAGACCTTTGTTTACCAAAGAGACTTATATTAGTATTAACATACAAAACAGGATGTAAAGCTCTATATGGCTCATTAATACCAAAACACATAGAACCTACAAGCCAGAAGAAATGGGGCAATGTAGAAAAAGAAAAATGGAAAATGCTTTACAGTATACCTTTTTTTATCTGTAAAAATACAAAATTTCAATGGTTTCAATATAGACTATTCCATAGAATAATTGGAACAAATAGATTACTGTCTAAAATTGATATTAACAAAGATGAACGCTGTACATTTTGTCACACAGCGAGTGAAACGATTGAACATTTATTTAGTAAATGTCACGTGATCACCCTTCTCTGGGAGGCTCTCAATAAGTGGATATATGATATTGTAGGAATCAGTCTAAATTTAACAGAAATGGATTGCATTTTAGGTAAACCTAAATCCACAGACTTTTTCATACCAGTAAATATGGTGTTGCTTATTACTAGATATTATATCTATTCAAAGAGGTGTCAAGATAAACATGTCTCATTCCAAGAGCTACAGTTAAAAATCTGCCAATATTTGAAAATAGAAAAATATATTCACTTAAAAAATAATAATATAGAAAACTTTAATGCGCTTTGGCAAAGATGGCAAGCTTTGTTATGAGACTATGTTGTATTGTCTATCTGTAATCTCTATCACCCATTAGTGTATTATTAATATACTACCCTTACCTATATAGAAATGTTTGTCTTAAAAAATTTACATTTTGTTGCATCTGTAAAATACTGTACTATGTATGCTAGTTATAACACGATAGTAATTGTACTTGTTAGAACAATGATTGAATGAATATTGGAATAAATAAATTTAAAAAAAAAAGACTGATTATGGTCATTTACATTCTTGATCTTGGCAGGGGAGAGAGTATCACCTAACATTTATATAAATCTGGACTTTCATGCCCCCCACCAGGATCCAAAGGGTGGAGTTCTTCCAAATAACTACATATATATTTTTTTGATATATAATTTTATGTCCCCCGCTATTATAGTAGATGGGACTGAATAGAAGTGTTACTCTGCATTGTCTGTCCTTCCATATGTCTGTCACAAATGTTTGTGAACAAGCTAGCTTGAAGACAGATTCAGTGCTTAATTTCAAAATTTGGTATGTAGTTTCCTCCTGTTAAGATGACAGGTGGGATTGGATTTCACTAAATTCTGTAAAACAACACGACCGTTATTGCATAACTTTTACAATATGCATGCCTATACGTGTTGTGAACACGGTAAGTAGTGAATAAATTAGCAGACTAACTTCAAACTTGGACTATAGCTTCCTCCCATTTAGACAAAAGATGGAATGGGGTTACTAGGCTTCCTCTCAGTTTTCCACCATAATAAGGCAAGGCACAGTGTGAGGTGGACAGTCCATTGTCAGATAAGTGAAATACCCTTAAACATGATGTTAACCCCCCCCCCAAAAAAAACAAACAAGATACAAAATACAAGATACAAACTTTATTTAGACTCAGAAGTGCAATATAGAGCTAATACATTTGAGTATTTAAAACAGGTAATATAGCAATAAAACAAGTTAAAATCATAAAGCATAGATAGTATGTATGATACCAGTTTATCTTTAGATAATAATAAATGTAAATAAAGACAAAAATGAAAGATAAAATAAATAAAGAAAATATATATAAAAAAAATAAAGGCCTGGGTTCGTATGGTTTTGGGAAAGTTTTGGAAATTTGTGAGTGGGTTTCCCAGGCCTGCAAAGTTCTGAAAAATCATATTTTCTTTCAAGGGGCTATGGAAAAGTTAGGGAAATCCATTTGCTTGCTATCAAAAACGAAACTATTTTGTACTTGCACTCTGTTGGAAAATGGTTGTCACAGGACTCAATCATACAGTGTACCAGGTATATAACATGTGCACAGCTGTGTTGCAGTTGTCATTTCGTAATTGCATCTTTTGATTCTTTTATTTCTAAAAAAAATTCTAAATAACGAGAGAGGGGGGCATCCCCATTTCGGGCCCTCCCCCCACAAGAGCTCTTGTGCAGCCACAGGCACTCACTCCACCCATAACTGGTGCCCAAATTAGAATCCTGTACATTACTGACTGAGTTTACAGATATTACATTTACATTTGAGACCATTCCATGAATTGTAAACCTTCTGAAAACTTTGATGTCTGTAGTACTTCTAAACTTATTGAGAAATTCATTCCACAGTCTAGCACCAAAGTCAGTAAAAGAGTACTGGCCAGCCTTGACAGTTCTACAATGTATTTTGTCTAGCTTATTAGAATTTCTAACATGATACGGGCTAGATACTTTAGTAAAGAGGTCATTTAAATACTCAGGGTTCATTTTATTAACACACTTACATGTTTAAACAGCAATATTTTGCAGTTGTGCTATTTCTAAGCTTGGTAAATTTGCCCTTCAGAGAAAAGAATCATATGAGGCATAAAAGTCCTGGAAAAAATTTAGAGCTTAATACTGCACCTTTTCCATTTTGTTTTAGGGATTATGTCGTCACAACACCCGTCTGTCTGTCCGTCCGTATAGAGGGCGTGAACAAGCTAAAAACAATACCACTTAACACAGTGTTGTCAAATTTTGGAAACCCATTGGTCTTACACTAAACTACATTCCTGTTTAAAATGGGGCCATTCTAATTAAATTTCTAGATTCCATAGCAACAAAATGATACATAATAATAATAATATTGAAACAGTCGACATGAAGAAGATAAAAACCATACTGCTGAATGCAGAGTTTTCAAATTTTGGAGACACATTGGTCTTACACTAAACTACATTCCTGTTTAAAATGGGGCCATTCCAATCAAATTTCTAGTGGTCAAAGCAACAAAATGATACAGAATAATAATAATAGTGAATAAGAGACATGAACAAAATAAAAACCTTCTTTCTGAACACAGGGTTTTGAAATTTTGTATGCACAATTATCCCACACCAAATTGAAATCCTGTTTATTGGTCCAATGGTCTGACTGTCCGTCTGTATACAGGCATGAACAAGATAAAATTAATACCACCTAACAAATTTTGGAAACACATTGGTCTTACTCTAAGCTATATTCCTGTTTGAAATGGGATCATTCCAATTAAATTTCTGGTTTCCATGGCAACATTATGGTACATAATTATAATAATAGTGAAACAGTCGACATGGATAAAAACCATATCGCTTAACACAGGTTTTTTTTATTTTTGGATGCACAACTATGTTGCATTAAACTGAATTCTTATTTAATATGGAGCCATGTGTGTTGCATGCCATGTTCACAACATGTCATTGGCCTCATTTGCATATTGGTAATTCCTTTTTACTTTATGTTTCACAAACTTATGGATAGGTCCTTCACTTTTTTTGTGAAATTATGGTCTATTCTACAACTTTGAACTGAGGGAAACAGTGATAGGGAATTGCATGAGGTAAGATTGAACTATTTCCCTGATTAAAGCTGAGTTGGATAGGATATAGTGGCTGTTTTCACTTGTTTCTCCTTAACGCGAACACAGACTTAGGCACTTTACAAGTACAACTTTACACCATTTGTTGTAAACAGTCGCAAATAGTCTGATTTGAACTCATGACTATCCCCAAACCTGTAGAGTTATATTTCTGTCACTTCTTTTTGTCATTCTTATTCATTGATAGAGTATTTCGGATGGGATTTAGTGAGTCTCACTCACCTATTGATGGTATTTGTCAAACTACAGAATCTAAAATTTGACATTATGAAAGACTTGTATGTGCCTAGTCATGACATTTGATCCAAGCCGTTTCAGTACATTTAACTGTTGCAATCAGTTTTGATAATGTTACATACATGTAAATCAAACTTTAGACAAATATATAACTGCACACCCAAAAGCTTAACTTTTGAGTGCTGTTAACAGGATTACCGTTTACCTGAAGAGTCTCCCCCCTTTTTCATCAGAAATAAAAATTTGGAATTTAGCAGGGTTTTTTAACCAACTTTATGTGTTCTGAACTCAAAATGTCAAAACAAATTCAGGGCTAGTATGCAGCTTTAAAACTGTATCTTTAAGATAAGTTGACCGATTGTATCAAAGTAAACAGTTAGCTTTGTAACACTCCTACCACATTCTGGATTGTTTTCCAACAAATGCCCAAACCAATGCGATAATTAACCACCATTATAACTTTCACTCTTGAAAGTAAAGTCAGTTGTTAAATTTACGTAGAAAGAACTGACTTGACGAGGATCTTGAGCACATGTTTTCCAACAAAGCCTTTAATGAGGGATCTGCTAGCTACCCAGCCTGCTAATTTGTGGCTTAATACTGGTATTTGAATGTTACTGTTACGAGTATTCGACACCTTTGTATATAAAACATGTTGACAAACACTGAACACAGATCTACATAAACTTTTAAGTGACAATTTCATTTGTACCCCAAAATCAAATGCTGACAACTGAAAAGCACCCTTAGTATTAAGAGAGAATCACCCCCACACAATATTGTATAATTGTTAACATTGTCGGTTGGAGAGTGACAGTGTAAAAGGTCCCCAAAATCTTAACCCCAATCCAACTTTATTTCTTATGCAGTTTAAAACAAAGGATCTTTGAAAACCTGGAATTTGTACTAAGTTAGGTACCAATTATGGGCTTAAATCATAGAGAATATTCAAAAGGATAAACTAAATGCCTTTATATATTTGCCATATTAACAGTTTTAATTTCCACAGACTTTATAAACTGCGAATAAAATATTGTTTGCTGGGGTTACTTTTTTATACCTTTTATGCGGGCAACAAATCTTAACACTTATTTAATACTGTAGGAGAATTGTCACTAGCTTACTGCAAAAAGTAGATTGCTCATAGGTTTTCGTGATGTACTGCATGCTGTAGATATCCGCATGAACATGTTTCGCTTTGTCGCTATTTGATACAAGACTTGATTTTGAAAAGATCGCAACTCTACAAGACCCAAATTTGTACAAATATCTTGACTCATGGTTTTATTTACCCATTCTTCTACGTATTCCATTTCTGTCACCATTTCCTCCAACTTTAAAGCCCTGACATAGCTCCTCAGGGGCTAATCAGTGTTAGTATCAAGGTTTTGCCTGGAAACAGCTGATGCAGGCATGTCATTGGATAGTCTACAGTGGCATTTTTCACTATCAATCACGGGCTAGATCCCATGACTAAATCAGTGGGTAAATTGGTTATAGTGTA
>JAQQZZ010140110.1:0-13197 GCA_030265115.1 Mopalia vespertina | reverse complement strand
GATGTCTCTGATAAGGCCAGAGGGTTAATAGAGATACAGTTATGTTCACTCAAATGATGTCTCTGATAAGGCCAGAGTGTTAATAGAGATACAGTTATGTTCACACAAATGATGTCTCCGATAAGGCCAGACGGTTAATAGAGATACAGATCTCAGCATCTGGTTTTGGAACGTCTGAGAGAACGCCTATTATATTGGGCGATTCCATTATTCAGCTGGCCGGTAGATCGGGAATCGAAGGTCACGTTATATAGCATAGCTTGGTTTAGATGGACTTCGATCAATAGCTCTTGCTTCTTGCCGCTGTTATATGGCGATATGGTGTTCTGCTGTGTTAGGTGCTATCTAGTTCTCTACAGCTTACGTTAACCGGATCTTGTTCTGATCATTACGGTTTCCCGATGGAGCGACGGTGGTAATACAGAGCAAATACAGTCCTGTACCACTGAGGTGAACAACTAAAGGGTCAACAAAGCCCTTGTGGACATTTGGCAATTAGGCGTGGCGTTGATGTCTGGTATCCAGCAACCAGTACCAAGCTGAGCTGGAATCGACTGTTTTAGCCATTCCAGGAATTCTACATTATACCAGTGTCAAATAATCCGGCATGTTTTAAATCCATACTATGATATAACTCAAATGTATAAGCCGCACGTGTGTTAAATTGCCATTCAACAGTGAAGATGGAGGGATTTGCCCCATCGCGTTTTCGTGTTCCAATTGTCCAGATCCTGTTCTAATGATTAGACAGCACTTCATTTTCTACGTGTGTCTGATTGTTGAGTGCTTCTTTTTTCGTTGTTGCAAGAACGTCACATTAAAATCGTATTAAAGTGAATGTAGGGAGTTCTATCAAACACGTCTGTGATAATATTGGGCCAGGACAACATAGAGAAGAAGGGCGAAATTCAACTAAACTGTACTATATTAACCTCGACAGATGCTGATCTACTAAATGATCTCACATCGAAGAATTTTTAAGCACCAGTAACGGTTATGCCGTATTACGAAACGGCCTTACCGTAATGTGTCTATCATTGGAAAATCTATGTAAACTGTTACGGGAGAACTCCGGGTTTCCTTGTACATAATACTAGTTGATTTTTTATTGAATACTTCATTGGACGATTCCAGGTGACGACTCACGGACTGAGTGCCATTGTACCTATATTTAATGACGTCTGACTGAAATTTACCGACAATTCTCTGGGACGTGGTGCATTCGGTCAATGAAAAGAGACGCTTACTTGGTGGAAAGTTCCAATCCAATGTAAGAGGCGGCATCTTCTTTAAGGTGAGCCCTTTATACATATTGTGCCTAATTATTAATATTCGTCTACCATGTAAATTAATTTTTTTCTAATAAAAAAAGTAGTGTTTATTAATAAAAAATAAATTGTCACCTTGTGGGAAAGACGTTATAACCTTTTACCACGATGTCCTCTGTAAACCTTCATTTTTCGGTTTGAAACATTTTCCCTTATTATATATAAACATTTGCGATATTTTATTTCCGTAATTCCGTTGATGTTATATATGGGAATTGTCACTGTGTAATATACAGAAACATTGACAGAAATGCACTTTCCTTAATGAAATATTTGTTTATTTTCAAAACCAATGCGTCTCCTATATATCTTTCCAATAGAGACGGCATGTTTGCCCATCAAAATGATACGTGGAGTCCGCTAAAGACATTAACAAAAATAATAAATGTGTTTCGTCCGTTCATTTACAGACTCCTTTCTAAGCCGTGGCGTCTCAAAGACCTGTGATTTGGCCTCTGTCCATTAAAGTATTGAATAGCTATCTGCCAATCAGCGGGTACATGACTACCGGCATATTTTCTCAAATTCAGAGACATCTAGCAATAAAAACTCTGTTAGAATCTTGAGTATCTTCGGATAAGATGTCAGAGAAGGGATATGATCTGAAGGCTTTCTCTCATTATTTATAACGCCACGACGTTAAGGATGTTGAATATCTGTCAAGAAACCGCATGAATGTCAAGGGAAGAGATTTTGTCTGATTTACAGGAGATCGATTAATCGTATTATCGACGCAAAATGCGAACGCTGTATTATTCTTGGCCTAGACTTAATGAGGAGAATAAAGGTAATTTGGAAGGTTAAGGTTCTTTTGACATTCCAATATCGAAGTAAGTCTTCAAAACTATAGGCAGGCAACGTCAGTGAACACAATGTTATACGCGTTGAGGACAATTCGAGGGATATTTCGGTCTGTGAAGAAATTGTGCCTTGTGGTTATTTTAGGTTGTCTCGGAACATCATTTGTTTGTTTTGTAAAATACACACAGGGTACAAAAGCACTGAGCAGGATGAGACGTCAACCGGAAGTCTCTGTTGGGAAGGCTCTACACTCAAGTACCACGTTAGAGTTTAGCAATAATCAATCTGCTTTGGACAAAATTACACCACAGTTTATCCATTTTGTAGCTTCAGAACGCATTCAACAAAAAGTAAAATCATTTTCTCGTAAAATTATGCGAAAATCCTATTTTGTGGAGAAAATATCATCCGATACGTTAAATACATTTTACGACAGTGAGGAGGTGCCGCTTTGTGACGAAAACAGCGCCATTTATGTAGCCATTTCCGGAGGTGCCGATGGTCGTCTTGGCAACAGAATGTTTCAATATGCATCATTATTAGGGATTTCAGTTGAGGCCAAGAGAAAAGGGTTCTGTGTTTTTCCAGTATTTGAGCAAAAAAGCCACTTGTTTTCGTTGTTTCGTGGTTTTCGACTTAATCAAATAAGAACCATTTATGCAATGAACATCACTGTGTCCTTGTCAGAGGATAAGGCAATGGTGTACTCTTCAAAAATTTCTCCAGCAATTAGGCCGGGGAATAATTACACAGTGAGAACTTTCCTTCAGTCTTGGAAGTATTTTAAAAACATTTTTAACCTCATACGTCAAGAGTTCCAATTCAACGATGACATTTTGGAAGAAGCAGGCGGGTTTTTATTGCAAGTTGCCAAAAATACCTCTCCTAACACAACATTCGTTGGTATTCACATCCGGCGAGGTGATATGGCCATCGAGTCGTCCCTAAAGCGGGGATACGCAACGGCTGACCGGAAGTATATAGACAATGCCATGAAATATTACCGTGCTATATTCTCAAACGTTACTTTCGTCGTTTGTTCGGATGACCCCACTTGGGCGACAAAAAACATGAATACTTCAGACGTTCACTTCTCTTGGAATCGTTCTGCGGAAGTTGACATGGCTATTCTGAGCATGTGCGACCACAGTGTGATAACTTCCGGTTCATTTGGGTGGTGGTCTGCGTGGTTGGCAGGTGGTATTGTGGTCTATTATAAAAACTTCCCCTCGCCTGGATCGTGGTTGGATTCTGTTTGTGAACGTTCCGATTATTATCTTCCCAGTTGGATTGGTATGGTATAATCAATTGTCCGAACCGCCTCGACCGTTCACACGATGACATAATCTCGGATGTTATATGGCCATTCTAGACATGGGAGGTAGCTCTGGTAGTTTACCTCTGTTCTTTGTGGGGAAAACAAAAATATTGGCGTTATATTTAATTATGATTTAATAAACTAAGCAGGATGGGCTATTGTGTTATTTAAATGAATCCGCTAAGTGATTTGGTGAGAGCATTCCGCGGCGGTTAACATTACATGTTTTCGTGTTTGTGCTTAGTATTGCTTTCATTTACCTCCGAGATATCTGTATGGATGAAAATAGTTCATGGATCGATTGTGTCACGTATATTAAGATGGTTGCCGTGGATCGTTCCAGCCGCCGCCTGATCCGATGTTAGAATGTAAAATACGGCTATAATCCTGGACCAATGTATGACACGTCACAGAACTATACCACCTCGTTTAAGATTCCCACAATGACTCAGTCGGTGGCTGTGACGATCCACAGTTAATACAAATCTGAAACAATCATAAATGGAATCATTTAAGCTTGATAATGATGATCGCTTTGTACATTTTATGACCGACTGAGTATAACGAAACTTTTCAGACGGTATCATTGGACATACTTCTGCCGCAAGATTTGTTAAGCCTTTTATCGCGAACTATAATATTTTAAATGGTCAGCTGGTGGGACTCGCAACTTCTCAGGAAAATTGGAAATATTCTTGACTTGGTTTAGCAAATGGGCAACGAAATGCTTGAATGGTAAATTCATTAAGGGACCTGTTTTGCACCACACCCGTGATTCTCTCAGTCATTGTATGTTGTCAGCGAATTCGAGGATGGTTTATATCATGCTGACACGCTGTTAAATGACAGAAATAATCTAAAGTAAGTAGGCCTACGTACGACGTAAAACCTCCTCTCACGCGAACTCATCATTTTTCAGATATTTTCACTTAAAATAAAGCATTTGTAGAAGAAACAGACAGCATATTATTGAATAACAACGATTAATAAAGGATACCCTTCAAAATATTGTATTTTTCTGTTTTCTTTCTTTATGTTGCAATGTACAATAGATGAACGCCACAGAATAAGTAAATACGAATACGTACCTCATTGGAGTATATACAGAGGTCAGACCTCGTGCCATGCGCCCTGCACTGTTATATAATCTCGTTTTCCCTTACACCATCAACCAAATTATTAAAGTTGTGCATTCATTAGCGCAGTGGAGTTTGACCTCCGATAACGTATCGTTCTATACCCAGCCAATCACAGGACAGGAATAATTACTTTGCTGCACATAATACACTCATCGGAGGTCTTAACCTACACGTTGTTAAGAACGACACGTTTCCAGTGTACTATGTTACATGGCAAAAACCCAATCTGACTAGTCAAATACTATGATGACATGTCATTTCAAACAACATACCTGACAAAAAGTTTCTGACTTGCGCATTTTGACCACGATCACGTGGTTTTCTTTGAAATTAAACGATTTGATTGGCTGGTTAAACAACCTAGTCATTTTTTAACACTCGTAATATAATGCCGACTTAAGACGCACCTGGCTACACCCTGCCTATACTTCCCTCTATTTCTTTATTAGAGTAGAACTGCCTGATCAACAGTCACACGCATAACTTAATATAATATTGTACTGCATGGACAGCCACGCCCGTCGGAACCCTCTGAAAGGTATGATTCTCTGCTATAGTGTATGTATAATAATTCTCTCTGTAAACCAAAACAGCCTTAGTTCAAACGATCTTAGATGTTTAATTGTTTTCTATAACATTGTAGGAGTCTATAAATTTGAGTTGAGCTAGGCATTGCCGTGGTACTTTTTCATATTGTTTATTGTTTTTTTAATATTTTTATAGTCCTATTAAAACGGCTGTCGACGTTTGATATTTATCATTTGGACTAAGTAACCCATAGTTGTTGATTATAGCAATTTCATTAGTTATATTGTGGAATTGCTATGGGACTATTGCTGCAGGATTATCTTTAAAAATAAATAAATAATACCAAATAGACCACTTATATGTAAATGGACCAGTAATAAAACCGGAATCAGGACTCAGTAACTACTTGGATTGTTTGTTTTTTTGTTTGATTGGGGTTTAACGTCGTACTCAAGGGTATTTCACTTATATGACGACGGACTGTCCACTTCACACTGCTCCTTGCCTTATTACGGTGGAAAACCGGTAGGAAACCTCGTAAAAACTACCCCCGCGATTGCCGGAGCCACACCTTGTGACTCACTCATATACCTGACAATAACTACTTGGTAGAATTACAATAGTCCTGCAGAAATAGTCCACCAGCTAGTTCAACACAAACTCAAAGTAATTAAAAATGACTTTTCAAACCTGTACAATTTCCTTCAAATGTTTATTATCCGCTGTATCAACCAGTGTTATAACTTAAGTTCTTTACGAAATAATACAGATAAAAACACAACCATTTAACACAGGATGTAATAATATGATTACATATATTCTGTTTTCCAAATTGCAGTGTTTCTAATCCATTCAAGGCTTTATTTTTACAAACCCAGAAAGCTACATTGGACGGAAAATGTAATAATACTGTTTTAACAATGATATGCTGTCTAAGTAAAAAAAAAAAAAAAACATTGAATTTAAATAAAATGTAACATTTCTCCAGCAAATAAAAATTGCCAGACCAAATATCCCATTCAATCAGCTAACCATATCTGTTATAAATTATTTTCCAAAAATATTCTGAATGTCTTTGTTAGAGCATTACTACGTTCACAAAAATCTATTTTGTATCATTGAGAGGACATATGTGGATAACTAACTTATTGATATCATACTTTCTTCATCTCCAAACAGTATGAAGCTTTGCAGGCTTTGGAATTTAAAGTGTAAATATTTCATACTTTTTACAAACATACATTGTGGTAATAACTATGGGTTCAAATTTAAAACACAAACTTGAAAGAAATACAAGCACTCAAATTAATGTTTTGCAGCAAAAAAAAAAAAAAACAAGAACTGGACGGCAAAATGCAGTGTGCATCAGTCAAACATGGTGTATATCAAGATAAATGAAAACAAAATTATAATAAAAAATATATATATATAATAATAATTTTCCATAAAAGTTTATATTTTATGTACAATTAGCAAATATTTTCATGAAATGATCACAGATATTTTTTTAAATCACAGACTAAGTGTAACATAAAAATTCACAATTTATAAAAAGTTCAGCTATATTTTCTTCATTGATGAAATGGGCTCTTCCCTCCACATGTTAAACGAGTTATGATTGGCTGATAACATTACCCTTCATAAGTAAAACAGTAAATGTCATTGGTCACATATTTTTTTAAAAAATGTCATTGACTGTGTGTTGATTGGCTGAAGCCTAAAGCCAAATGAAATAAAAACATGAATTGTTCAAGTATTTCCAGATGGATGAAAAAATAAATAAAATTTTAGAAGTTTTATCAGAGAATGCAATTGGTTGAGCTTGTCACAAGACATCAGTCTGGTTGTTTCCATGGTGATTAATGGCTGAGCTGACACAGTAGAGCCGCTCCTTTTGCAATCCAATAATCTTGAGACATTTTAGATGGAAGATAAACAGCAACAACATAATTTGTTGAGTGACCTAAAACAGAAATTGAGTTGGATTTAGTTCCACAATTTATAACATCATCATCACAAGAAAGTCTTGAATAAAATGTAATAAAATCCACACTGTTTTCAATAAACAGTTAACATCAGTATATACATGTATTATCGAGATAATGTGCCAATCAAGTAGAATAAAAATCACAATTGGATGTGAGATTTGCATGCTAAACTATCTAGTCATCGGTCAGTCATCTCTTATACAATGTCAGACATGTGGAGATTCAAGAGACTGTTGTTCTCTTGAATTACATTCTATGGAGACACAGACCGACACTGAATTATATATAAGCAATCTAATTCACTCTCACATAATGGTGATAAAGTCCTTCCTCATTTGAAAGCTCTGATGCAAAGATCCAAATGAGTTTTCTGTGCTAGATACATTTACAATTAAACCCAGGGATTCTATTTTTTTTTTGTTTAAACAATTCCCAGAATCTGCATCAGGCATACACAAGAATAACAAATCTCCTAAAGATCTAGCATGTACAAGCATGCCGCCATGTGGATTTAAACTCAGACAGGATCTTTGGCTCTCGTCCACTAACTGAGCTGAAGGGGATCTCCATAGATCTGGACTCCAAACAGCATCAAATTTTGGCAGTTATGTAAACTGAGCCATGTACTGTCACACACATGGACAGCTTCAATAGCAAAACAAGAATAAAAAATAGAGAAATTGTACGCTTGAAGAGAGTATGGAACTCAAGACCTGTAAGTTACATGTAGAAGACTAACAGTCTGGCCACTACCCAGCAGGACTACTTACACTGGAGTTCTATTAATAAGTATTAAACAAGAATAATAGGGAAACAAACAGGGTACCAGTTACACATCACTAATATAGAATTAACAATCAATCACTTTAGATTGATTGATTGATTGGTGTTTTATGCATGCTTAAGGGTATTTAACTTATATGAGTCAGTGTATTCCAACAATTATTGACACTAGCTCAACCAAGATGTGAAGCGTTTCCATAATGTTGAAAAGTTAATTTTCCTCCAGTGCTGAGTAAATACAGCATTGCTACTCTTCAAAACAAACTGCCTTTAGCCAGAGAGCTCAATCACTTTAGAGTGAAGAGGCTGTACAAAGCACTGTTAAAGCTCATTCCATTGTAATGTTGATTGATTGCATGATTGATGATTGAGATTGGTGTTTTATGCCCCGTGCTTGAGGGTATTTCACTTATATGACAACCTGTATTCCATCGATAATTTACACTAGAACAATAATAAAATGTGAAGTGTTATGATAATGTTGGAAAGTTAATTTTCCTCCGGTGCTGAGTAAAGACAGCATTGCTACTCTCCAAACAAACTGCCCTTAGCCAGAGGGCATCCACAGTTAGGGTGAAAACCAATCCCAAGGATACAAGACTGCTACAGAAGTCAAACATTTAAACACAAAGATAAAGCTGTAAACCATAGAACCTACCAGTTGTAGACAGTGTTCCTGCTCTAGCAGCTGTTTTGTAAAGAGGAGCCACATAATCTGTTGGATCTGAAGTAAAATCCATCTTGGGCTCCATTTTCAACATCGGAAGGGGAGAGTTCATTTCACCGTAAAGGGCGTCTCCGATAATCATATTCTCAAGGTCCCATCGACACCCATCCATAAACATCCCGTGGACCAAGATACCATCTTCTGGAGCAGGTACCTGTACGATAGAACAGTTTAGTAATCAACAGCCATAGCTGAGAAAATCAATCATATTATTCTTGTGGACATTTGTTTTTCAGCACAAAGTCACTAAAGGTATGTGCATCAAAACACTACCGTCTATACAATCCTGATTTGGATTAGTAAAACATTTACATGATTGGTGATCAGTCCACAATTCTATAACACCATAAATAACGGACTGCAAGTGCATATATTCGTCACATTGGGAGGAGAAAAATTTATAAACTTACAACTTTGTCCATTTCTAGCACTTCTCCGAATTTAAGTTCTGCCATCGCCTTGGTAACCTCTTTCTGATCTCGGAAATGAGGTAAGGGAGAGAACTCAAAGGTCAGATGATCGATTGGGAGATTATATTTCCTCGCATGGTTCTGTAACGTCCCAGTCAAGAAACCTGAAAAGATAAATAAAGTAGTGAATGAGAAGATTTGTACATGTTTTACAGCCTAAAATGTTTAAATAATTTACTAAAATGCAAAATTCAAAAAGAGGCATCGAATCACAGGAGTGATACTTTTTGCACATTGCAGAAGTTAGAATCTATTACTAAGTTAATGGTCTGTTCAGTGGAGATGTCGCTCATTCATTTCAATTTTCTTGAAAAAAATATAAAATTTAATTTATTCACTTTTTAATTTCAACTAGTTAAGATCTATAAAAAGATTTAGAAGAAGTTAACGAGGAAATAAACTAAATTTAAATTTTCTCCAGAAATTTCAAATGAAGGATCCACATCTACACTGAACAGACCACGGCCCTCGGCAGCTTCAAATGATGGTTGTTACAAAAAGTGGTGACATGAAATCAAAGAATTTATGGAGTCATTAATAGATTCTCATCCTACACCCGTACACATTATAATTGAAATAAAACTCATAACAGGATTTCTCTGGTCCCCTACACTATCCGCTATATACAAATTTTTATTTAATTTTTTTTTACAGAATTGTTTTAATTTTAGAGCAAATTTTAATCGGGCATAAAATCTTATGCTAAGATTTTGTTGATAAATTCAATTGGGGTCACCCTGTCTCATTAATGTAAATTTGAAAAATGACAATCTGTGACAGGAAGACCAAACCTTTTTATCCAATCGCGATGTCTAAGACATGATGTACCATGAATATAAAGCATGAAATTAGATTTGCTCAACACAGTTTGTGTGTTTTCCAGTCTGGTAGCTTAACACTGACTTAATAATTTAACGCACCTTGAGGGAAGAAAAATCCAGACATCCAGAATGAGGCAGGTGGGCCGTGTACAATCCAGTTACCAATGAATGCACATCTAAGGACTAGATCCTGCACCCAGCTGCCCAGGGGTTTGAGAGACGGGTAGGCAGCATTCGCCCACAGGGCAGGGACTTGGTTATTTAGGAAAGCATGGTACACTAACTCCAGCTCATCGCTCATCACAACAAAACCTTTGATAGCTTTCTGTAGCTGTGTTAGAGAGTTCTACAAAGGGAAGTAAATATATGTTACTTGTATGGGTTAGAGAGTTCTACGCCCAGAAAGAAAATGTATGTACAATTAGAACAGACTTTTGATAAAATTGTACTGAACTGGTTTATTGATAATCTCGGACTCTGCAAGCTTATTCTAACCATAGTAATAATATAATTGACATTTTCCGGTTGTGTTTAATGGTGTTCGATTTTAACGAAAATAAAACATACTTAAAGTTTCTATAAAAGATAAGCTCGTAGCACTTTTTCTTGCTTTCTTGGGACATATTATTGGCCTGAATAAATAACTATAATTTTTATATTGTATTTCAGTGAGGTTTACAAAATCAATTAAAAAAAAAAAAGAAAAAAAAAGGAATATATCTCTTATCCATAACTCTTAGAAACATAAATAATTCCTACCACATTTTAAAAATGTTGAAATTTTCCCCTTACCTTTATGACTTTGAGAAGTTTATTGAAGCGATCCACCTCTTGTGTGAGGACGGTGGTCAGGGAATTCAGACGACCTTTATCATCAGGCTACAACAACAACATTCAGCAGGCAAAATAAGAACAGTTACAAAACAGGGAATAGGATAATTTACTTGAAGGGAAATTAGCAGTCAAAATGACTTCCGTAATTAAAACAAAGTTATTTTCACAGAACCTTTTTCAAAAACAAAAATATTCTTTTTTGTCTAGATTGCCTTTAGTTCATGAAGGCTTACTAAACGAACAGGTTAATATTCATCCACCAAGTGAATAAAACAAGAAAACAAGAAAACAAATGCAAGACTTCATAACAAATCAGTAAGTTTGTGTTTGGTCAAAAATAAAACTATAAAAACCATGATCTCACCTTAAACATTTCCTGATTGGCCAATTCCAAGTCCAGTTTATCTACAAGCTTCTGGAGAATACTCTCAGCGAGATCGTAAACGATGTCATCATTGGAGCGACCAGAACTGCTACCAGAGATTCGAGGCTGCATGTCGAGGATTGTGAAAACTAAACTGTTTGTTTCTTGGGTCTGTAAAGTTAGAATTATCATCAAAAAATTGAATAAAGTGACTGTGTTGCCTGTGAATCTGGGAAATTTTTTTGTCAATTTGGAAAAAGTGATTTTTGAAGAGACCAATGATGTGTCCCATTTCCAGCCTTGTAGGAAAGGTAACATAGCACCATTGAGCTGCATCTAAGAGCGAGCAACAAGAACTATACATAATTCTATCAATTTTCCACGCAAGAACACCGACAAATCACGTAGATGGACAGCCAGACAGTTTTGTGATCTACATGTAGCATCACACATCCTAAAGCCTCATAAATTTGCATCTTTTCATTTTAAAACTATTTTATTGATCAAATGTCAAGCTCAATACTATTGTTTTTATATTTAATTTTTTTTTTTTTTAAATGTGTGCAGAAATTATTGACAAATCAGTAGCTACATTTTGATTAATTACTTGACAGCAGCTAAGGGATTGTTCAAAATACCCCCTATCATACCTGGAAGGCGATGTTAGCATTATCGTGCATCCCAAATATCTCTGGTTCATCAACCTGAGGAAGACCCTCAATGTATTCTCTGTACTCATCCAGGGTGTCGCGTACCGGTGAATAATATATCGCTGGGGAGAAATAATGAGATAGAACATAATGTAATAATAGTGTTTGTCAGTGATTAACATCATACTATAAAAGGGATTATTTCACTATCAACTAGTATTGTGAAGTTTGTGGCGTTTGATTGAAGATAAACGTCATAGTCAAAGAGTTAATTAATTCATAGACAGGCTTGTATTGTTGTTATTTGGTGGCAGAAACCTGGTAACAACAGGAACTGGTACACATCTATTACATATCAGAGTTAGTCAGGAGCCAAACATAAAGAAGAAGGTGTGTCAGATCTCTAATTTCACACAAACACTACAGGACATTCTATTTCACATCTTCCCTATATATTTCCTTTCATAAATGTGATTAAAAGAAAATGACTGGAGTGGTTTCTTGGGTGTCTGGCCAGGTAAGTACACACCTGAAGGAGAATATTTGTAATTGTCTTCCAGAGTTTTTGGACAGAAGAATGTTTTCAGAATTGTCCTTAGACATCTTTGATCCTGAGCATCAGTTACACGACCACCATAAGTTATCTGAAAACACAATAATCATTCCCGTTATAAAGATACATGAAGTGCTGCTAGGGTCTGGTTGCTCTTAATATCTACACATCTATTCCCCACAATTATGTAAAGAGACAATCACCGTCTTCTGGAGTCTCAGGTTGGTATCCCGGTGTAGGCAAGCAAATTTTTCTCTCATCATTTATTCAAAATATATTCCCCTCAATTACATATTCCTGTGTTTTATGATAGCACAATCAATCAATTCTCTATCCTTTTGTGAGGAAAACATGACTTTTGTGTGTAAAAAATGCAAGTTACTGGCCCTCCAGTGACAGATTTAAATCTACATTCATGTCATTCAATTTTATACCATGACCTTTGACCTTACCTCTCCTGTGATGTATATGAGAGCATCCCACGGAATTTCTCCGTCAGAACAGAACATCTGGAGATTGAGTAAGGCACACTCTCTATCGCTGTCCGTGAATTCATACTGTTAAAAAAACAAACAATAAGATATCAAATAAAGTAGATTGAGTTAGGCACACCCTCTATCGCTGTCCGTGAATTCATACTGTCATAAAAACAAAACATCAAGATATCAAATAAAGTAGATTGAGTTAGGCACACCCTCTATTGCTGTCCGTGAATTCATACTGTTATAAAAACGAAACATCAAGATATCAAATAAAGTAGATTGAGTTAGGCACACCCTCTATTGCTGTCCGTGAATTCATACTGTTATAAAAACGAAACATCAAGATATCAAATAAAGTAGATTGAGTTAGGCACACCCTCTATTGCTGTCCGTGAATTCATACTGTTATAA
>JAQQZZ010140099.1:0-13197 GCA_030265115.1 Mopalia vespertina | reverse complement strand
CATTTAATATTCACGCATTATTATGATAATGTAAGTAATTTATAATTACATTTAAATTTTAAAAACTAAATTAAGACCGGTGGCGAAAATATTAAATTTAGTATTTTGACTTAAGTCACAAAATGCTTTGCGGAATCGGCCCCTGGCCTTGACAAGATTCCTATTAAGTATCATTTACTTTGTTTAAATGTCAAACTTATCTGAAAAAACAGTTCTACCACTCAAAGTTTGAAAGATTTATATGCTGAGGTTTAATAAAATTCAGACGGACAGTCACACTTAGTTTAGAGACTAAGCTCAAATAAATTTCAAGCACAATATCTTAAAAATGGTCAATATATATCTTTCATACTTGAGATAATTTGCAAGTTTTACCATGAGATTAAATTCCAGGTCAGCACCAGTGAAATTTCTGATGTTTAGAGTCCTTATCCAGGCACGAGAAACTTTCTGGTCAAAGAACACAACATGATAATGTGTCTGAAACAAGACAAACAAGGTGTCACAAATGACAAAGATCCACACATATAATGATATATAATATTTGTCCTACTTGTACTCTCTAAACTGTGACTCTTATTAATCTTAATACAGTCACAATGATTGCCCTTGGCCTCAATTCCACATGCCAATTTCTGAAATAATCCATAATAGCAAAAGACACAACTACAACCGATGGTGAATGTGTCTCGAAGTTTCATACCGATTGGACTTCTACTCAGGAAACAAAATTCACTTCTAATTATGTCAGATTATTGTATCCATGAGAGTTGAGAATTTAAAAAAAAAAAAGTTGAGTCCATGATAGCCAAAGGCACAACTACAACGGATTGTGAATGTGTCTACCAAGTTTCACACAGATAGGCCTCATAGTTTTTGAGTTCTGCTCCAGAAAAGGATTGGAGCCATCCGGACGAACACTGATCATACCATAATACGATCGATTTTCATCGGCGTATAAAAATGATGAATCGGTTATATGAAAGGCACAACTACAATCGATGGTGAATGTGTCTACCTAGTTTCACAAAGATAGGCCTTATAGTTTTCAAGTTCTGCTTCGGAAACAAAATTTACTTCTGATTATGACCAGTTCCAACTTTATATCCATAGAAATAAGAACATTTTTTAAAATGGTGAATCGGTTATATGAAAGGCACGACTACAATCGATGGTGAATGTGTCTACCAAGTTTCACAACATAGGCCTTATAGTTTTCAAGTTCTGCTCCGGAAACGGATTGAAGCCAACTGCACAGACACTGATCATACCATAATAGGACCAATTTTCATCGGGCGTATAAAAAAAAAAAGAAGAACTATATAAGAAAATCAAAATGAGGGGAATCCCCGGAAATTGTTACTAGAAATTGCACCATGAGAATGCACCTTTAGGGTGTTAACCCTCTTTACTATATGAAAGGGACAACTAGCTTACCGGTAACATCGGATCAGCAGGGTTGACTTCAAAGTATTCCTCTGTGTCTGGATCGATTTCAATCATGGCAGGCCACCTATACAAATAAGATAAAAAACACCTTTCTTTGTAGCTTTTTTCACTTGATTGATATTTTAACACTTATGAGTCCTAGATAATTGGCCAAATAAACTTACTCTTTTTGAGTAGTAAAATCTTAGTAAAAATGAAAATGTTTTAACTTAGCGAGATTTTTAATGCTCTATTTCAAAATAGCATTACCGTTTTATCTGTAATAAAGATCATATGTAAATAACAGATTCCAACAAAAATCCCTGTTTTTTATATAGTGTGCAGTTTATAACATTAAGAAATATAAAAGTTTCTGAATATTTATAAATTACAATGTTACAATAAATGGTTTTAACACTGCTCTTTAAATAACTTCAGCTTTCTAGTAAATTGAACAGATTTAAAAAATAAAACATAAGAAAATAATTACAGGCAGCTTTGGACGATCTGTATTAAAAAAATTAGGTAAGTTGTGAGTCCTACCATGGATATCCAACCATCTTAGCCCATACTACAGAACCCTCAGAGAAATGAGTATAGATAAACGTGTCTTGGTGATAATTTTCATCATAATCTTCCTCAGGCAGATCACAGCTATTGTACATGATATCTGAGATGAAATAGATTATGGGGATTTTAATGAGGAACAAATAACAATTATGTCATAACTAAGGGTGCAATGATACACTAACACATCGATGTATCGTAATATCTTTGTTGACGATATGATATTATATAGCTCTGTATCGCAATATCAGTACCACATAATTGTGACCAGACTTAGAATCCCGGTGGAGGCAGAAATTTTTTTTTTTTATTAGAATCCTCTAATGACTATCTCACGGAACAATCAATGAACCAAACAAACAAACCAACCTATGAAATTTAATTTGCCATTTATAACTGGGGAATTTTTACGCTTGCGAAGCCTGAATTAAGAACGTACAGTATCACAATATGTATCGTGAGGCCAATATTGAGATATGTATCAAATTGTGGGGGGAGTTAATGTTAGACCCCTAGTCCTAACTCTATTTGAGGGTTACAGACATCATTGTAAAGAAGAGTGAAGAGTTTTTCAATTTATTTTACACTGTAGAAAACAAATGATCTTCCCTCTTTTTTCTTTGCCTTCAGAGAAGATAGTTTATATTTATAGAAAAACTTCAAGTAATTACAAAGGCGTAACATTGCTTAGCTAAGCAAGTTAGTGGAGTCAGGAAATATAATCCAGATAAGATTTCAACTGACTTATTTTACTTAAAGTGATGTACATGTATAAGACAAACACTAAACACTAAAGATTAGAGAACTATTGAACTACTTGTTTGACTGGTGAATTCGTTATTAAATTCACCTTGTACCAATTTATACCACTTTCCTTTTGTTACCTGGATTCATGTCACACGACCATCGTTCAGGTAAAATAGAAGGGTCATGTGTGTCTTTGAGATGCCTCCACTTTAAACAGTTCACATTTACACACTGTACCCAAGTCCCTGAAAACAAAATCATTGATCACTTTTAAATAAAGATACTCTACTGCCAATCATTAGATTGAGATATTTGAATGACACATTTCTCATCTGTCTGTCCAAGAAACTAGAAATCATCAGTTCATAGCCAGTGACTACTAGAGGCTTTGTTGTCAAACTTTTAACCTGTTGCACGTAGCTGACAACGTGCACTTGGTGATAAGATCCAAGACAAAGTGTAACTTATCTACCTGTCACAGATCTTTGAGAGTTAAATCTATTGTCATCCTCCTCCTACAATTGTATATCCATAGTTTAAAATCTACCAGCAGTATGAACAAACTTTCTGCAATCGTTTGACAGCTTTTAAAAAACGTATGTTGACATTCATGCCAGAGTAATGTCCCCTTTTTGCAAAAAAGATATGTCGAGATAATTAATTAATTAATTACTGTAAACAATTGTTATAATACTGCTGGCTGTCTTGTGAAAACGGTCGATGTGTTCGCTGTTCATTAGCTTTTTTGCTTTGTATGGGGGCTTGTTAAGCATGTAAACAAATCTGAGGCTCTAGCTTGTTTGATGTTTTAGTCTAATCAAGGTAACAAAATACGACTGGTGTAAGACCGGAGCCTTTATACTGTAAAGGATTCGGGTTCCGTGAATTCTGATTTGGGAGGGCTGCCTCTCAACTCCACTGGCAGCCAGACATAAGACAATCTCAGTTGCCAATTGACATAACATGGCCAATTCAGAGTGCTCACCAACCATCAGAAATTTTAATAAAACAGCAAGAAACATGAGTTTACCTGTGGGATCTATTTCTCTGTTCAACATTTCTTTTTTCCTTGATAATTTCTTCATTTTAGGTTTTGGTTTTACATTCTCTTGTTTTACTTTTACAGATACTTCTTTCTTCTTCACACATTTGTTCTTGTCCTTTTCTAATTTTACATTAACTTTAGCAGAGATGTTCACATTTTTCTTTTCAGCACCTACAAGGAATATTAACTAGTGAATTATAATTATGCATACATACAAGTTCTTTTCAATATAGAAATATATTAGTTCAGATAATTATTTATTGCCAGTAACCGACACAACTTATAAACTTTTCAGGCTTTCTTGAAAATTTCATAGATCCATTTATATGTGTTGAAGTAACAATGCAGGGTCCTAGCTTGCTATAAACTTCAGTTGGAAAAAGTATGGTTGCCAGACTACACTTAAGCTGGCTGCTTCAACAAATTGTGTCCCATGTTTTAAAGAGTATTTAGTATTATTTTATAGGCACCAACCCAATGATAGGCTCTTAGAATATTCTAGATCGATATACTCAGGTTTTTTTGTATCTTTAGGAGTTAGTATTTTAACTTTCTGTTATCCTCATTGGTTGCAATAATTAATTTCTGATGCATTTCCAATGTTGGTATACTATGATTCTAGCATATTTAGAGGTAATTTAGTCTACTTATGGTATTATTTTCAAAGTATTTTTGTACATCGGTTTGTTTTATAAAAAACTGACCTAAATTCAGCTGCATTGGGGTCAGCTTTTTCTTTGGCGG
Organism: Mopalia vespertina; assembly: GCA_030265115.1. Classification (NCBI taxonomy): domain Eukaryota; kingdom Metazoa; phylum Mollusca; class Polyplacophora; order Chitonida; family Mopaliidae; genus Mopalia; species Mopalia vespertina. Next base: position 8,666 of record JAQQZZ010140099.1, on the reverse strand, counting down.
TGCAGCCTTTTTCTGTTTCACTGGAGCTATGGCTGGTTTTATATCCTCATCACTGACCGAAGGTGTGATTTCATTTTCAAGCTGAAGAGCGTCAACACTGAAGAAATAAACAGATAGTTTCATTATTAAAAGCAGAATGAGTGAAATATTAATTCACCATGTACCAATTTCTTTGCTACAATGAAGCTTGTCACTAACTTGATGTTAAATGCCTGACAAAAAGGTAGTTTCACCCAAACGGCAGCTTTATCAGTGGTGACTATCTAGGTGGAGTAATTGTTTTGTGAAATACCATTCGAGTCACAGCATTTGGTCCCCTGGTGACGCCCTATTTACCAAAACCCTTAATGCTGAAGTACAAGCAAGACGTCTTTACTTAAAAAAAAACTTTCACAAAGCAACTAAATTAAAATAATCAGGTATTTGGCAAATATGAGATCTCAAATACTTTACCCACAGTTTGAAATTTTCCACAAACCTGAAGGACTAAGTTACTATCCAAAAAGTGATCTTTGTCTGTTTATTTTTGCTTAGGGTTTAGAAGAATCAGAAGTTTTATTCTTTAAGGCATTCAGCATCACGCCAATAATTAAATTATATATAAAATAATTCAATGAAAAAGAACTAATTAAATGAAACAGATAAATAATAAAACAGTACACATATTCAATACCCGAGGACAAACAATTTTTGAACGGTTTGCTTACTTGTCTGGGTTGTTAAGATGGTTGTTAGGAACTTCAACATCTGTGGAATTTTCATCTTCTATTGCATCACCTTAAATTATGTTTTTAAAATGGATATGGTGCTTATACTTGTCATTTATGTAAACATACTTGTCTATTCAAGTGAAAAATACAGATTTTCATAGTTTTTAATACATGTATTTGTTTAAGTTTGTCAAGAATAAATCAATAAACTCACTAAAACAAATGCAAATTATTTTGATTGCATGTATCAATTTAATTAATAAACGGTTACATTATTCTGAAATTGGGAATCATGATTCTTGCTACGTTAGATTAACACGAGAATACCCCTTTACCCCGTAGGCAAATTTCTGTATTGTATTTTTTAAAATACATCAGTATAAAACAGCAAAGACATCCAAGAATATACATTCCAGATATCATTCACTCTTTAAACATAGTTTATTTAAAATATAGTTATCAATTGCAATGTTCAGACTATAACGCAGAGCAAAACAGTAAATAGAAACTCGTTAACTGATTTTTCTTCTTGTTGCAAAAATAACTATTACTACATGGACCAGGAAATGACCTCTTGGTCAATTATTGGCTGAAGGGTAAAAAAAATGATTACTGGTCTCACAAATTATGGACCACTTAAAATTTTTGTGACAGGCCTGCTCAATAGATGAAGGAAACAATGCCACTGGCAACAAGCACTGATATAATCTAAGCTGAGGACGTAATGCATGCTGCAATAAGTCAAAGTGTGCAAATAACCTTGGTAGAGGACACTAAAGATCGCCTTATGACTACCCCTAAGCTGATAGTGTGTTCAGACAGCGAAACTTACATGTAAGTCAGCTTAAATGTGGTTTATTCTGTCGTCTGAATGACAGCAGTCAAACTTAAGCTGCCTTAATTTGTGTCTATTTTTGAGGTGGTTGACAACAAGGGTTACTCTGTTAAGCCAGCTTACGATGCATGTCATTTTACAACGCAACACAGAGGAGACATCATTTGATGTCATGTGTCAAATAACGTCCTGCTATTTCACGTAATATTTTTAATAAAGTCATATGTTTCAAACTCATTTTGCTATTTTGACCTCTGAACATAGCCAGCTTAATTTTCTGACCGTCTGAATAAATTATTAGAGCACCAGAACAACACAAAACACCTGAAATTTAGAGTACCTTTTTAACTTTTTTTTGTTTTATATATTTTTACCTAACTGATAATTGTATAAATCTAAATGGTATTTCTGGATACCTCAGTTTTTTAAAATTAATTTCTTAATAAATGGGCTTAAAGTAAATCCAGTTGATGAATGGATTGCTATATCATATAAACCTATATAAACCTATAAAAGGCTTTCTTGATAATATATCTTAATTAATAGATGACATGCATACCAGCTCCATTGTTACTCTCGACATCTGACACATGACTCAACGATTCAAAGTGATCTTCTGCTACCTCTGAAAAAAAAAAAAAAAAAAATGTTGTACTATTCATTTATTTAGGTCATCCATAATAATAGATTTGTTACCCATTATTACCTGAACAAACCCCAAAAATTCAGAGGGAGAAAGGAGAGAGGGAGGGAAGAGAGATAAAGTTGGTGTTTTTTTCATATTTTAATTGTTTTGGGGAAAATGAGGAACAGCTTTACACACTGTATACTAATGTTTCTTGAAACAAACATATTATTGTGGATAGCCTTAAAATAAACACATTAATAATATTCATTTGTTCATTATTTAAACAGTAATAAAGACTTTATACATTCAAAACTGCTTTCATGTTGTCTTCAACTGTCCTGTAACCTTAACTCAGTTACAGTATTGTTCTTCTGTCTAACCTTGCATTTGCTGTTATATTGAACATGGAATAATTTCATTTAAAAAACTTCAATTTATCCAATCATGAACAAAGTGCTTTTCTTATCGTGTTGTTCATAACGAGCGCATGTCAGATAACATACTCTAATTGGCTAATATCATAATTCTAACATTTTTTTTAACATGTTTGTATTGACTTGAGAAAATCAAGTATAAGGGACTGAAAGCTTGTCAAAGTATTTGTTTACCTGGAGTAGCTCAGGTGTTTCTGTTTTCAACTCAGGTAAGTTTTATTCACACAGAAGATAACATTGCTATGATTAATGACCTGTTACATTCTTTGTGATATCACAAATGCTCGCACTAACAATACAATTTTAGCTAGTGTACAGTACTGGTGAAATATGTCTCGGTTTCTTATTGTCATACATTGGAAATTACATGTACTTGGCGAACTTTTCGTTCAAAGTTACTGATTAAAGATCTAAAGTTAATTTTAGAAACCATAGTTAAGCTAATGCAGACACAAACAATTGTTTCTCAAATGTCTAATGACTCTTTCTGTGTTTTGCATATTTTTAAGATTTTTTTTATTTATATATAAAACAGCAGAGCAAACTTAAACAAACTTTAACAATGAATAAAAATGTGCAAAGCCTAGAGGAAGCCACTATGACCCCTAACAGGAAAAAGTATATTTTTTCCACATACAGAGCACACAATGGCTCTCATTGAGTATTTTTTTAATAGGCTCCTATTTCAATAAATTCTGCAGTCTGTTGTGTCTTGATTTCTGATAAGAAGAAGTAAATTTTAAATTAAGTGAATAAGGCGTTGAATTTGTATGCGTGCTTCTAATCTTAACAGGACACATACCTTCTTTTTTGTTATCTACTGTTTCTTTGGTAACAGTGGGTGTTTCTGGCCGAACATTAATTGCTTCGAAAGTTTGGTTCATTATTCTTCGTATAGCTGAGTTAAACAACGTTTCATATTCTTCTTCTGTAAGATGCTTTACTGGCTTACTACTCTCAGCAGATTTCTACAATGCACATACATTTGATTAAACTAGACAGTCTACCAAATAATGGCTAAGGAGGAAGATAGGAAACATATACATTAACTTTCTTTTATGGCTTAGACACCTTGGGTCAGATGACTGAAAGACATTTAATGGCTAACACCAGATTAAATCGCTAACAGCAGATTAGAGATAGATATTCAACATGGCATGACACCATCCAATAGCGGATTTAATCATAAAGCACTTCGAGCAACCAGCCCTGTTAATTTGTATGTTCTTCTTCGTAAATCATCATGTTTTTTTATTCCTTTCAAACATACCATTAATTAACACAAATAGTTGTTACATTTTCAATTAATATCCAACAGTCAAAATTGTTAATAATAAATAACAAACATAATCAATAAACTTGTGCTGCCTATATGTAAGGAAAAAAAACCTTTTGCTTAAACTACCAAGCTATTGGCTAAGTTGAAACATAGGAAACATGTACCTTGACTGTCTTCTTTGGTTTAGGCACCTGCAGGTTTTCTTTCTCAACTGTTTTGTCTTCTGATGCCTTTGAAAGCAATCATACCATTACCAGTTATTTACATAAAACTTATTATAAAAATATACGTTTCATTTTATATCGGTTGTTATCGATAATGAACACTGAATCTGTGCTTCTGTAAGGCTCAATTACTGGTTTGAGCTATCATAATAATGGTATCGATTGAAAGAAACCATTTACCTCATCTGTCTGTTTTGGTTTTGACACATGTCGTTCTTCCTTATTGTCTGTTTTGTCTTTTGATTTCTATTAAAGCAATCATAACAAATTGAGTTATTAACCACAGATATCAGTCTTGCCTTGACAAATACTCTGGAATATTAAACATATTTTATCTTTTCTTGTGTTAAACAGGTGTATTGAGAAAGTGGTACTCTTGGAATCAAATGTCATCTTCAAAGAAAATTTCCATCATCAAAAACATTTTAGAATTGTGCGCAGCATAATATCCAATTTTATTAATCCTATTTATCAATTGTTGCAATAAAATATACTAATGACAAAGAACTGAATAAAAAATATACTTGCTTTTTCCCTGTATAAATCCTAAACAATCGTTTATATTGAAAAAGCAGCGGACGGCTTTTAATTTAACACAATTTTTATTTTCTTTCCTTTAAAATATTCCAAAGAGGTAACTATTTATTGTAGAAGTTGTTAATGATACAAATTCCAATTATCATTGTATTGCCTTTTAAGTTATGGTTTCTCCCATTTCATCTGTATACATGATATAATAAGACAGTTAGGTAAGGAACTATTTGTAAACATTGTAGTCAGCTTTACTTATCATCCCCCCCTCCCCCTCTTGAAACTGTAATGTAGCAAACTTATTATTTGGCCATTTATTTTTTACAGACGTCTGCACAGTTTCACAACAAATCCAATCAGCATAATTATTTAATAAATTTCCTTAAAAAGTAAAACCTTTTTCAGTGGTGCCAAAATACTGAAGCTACCAAGGAAAGTCCAACATGATTTTATCATAAATGTACATAGAATAGTTTAAAAGTGTGATCAATCCACCTTTTTCTTCTCTCCAGGTGTCACGTCTGGTTTTGGGGGACTTGTCTCCTTTTCAACCTTAAGAAATAACAAAACACAAAAATGTGTTGGTGAGTTTAATCAGGCGTTGCTAGGACTTACTTTACATCATTTCCCCACATGATGCCAACCCAGTCCAATCATTGAAGGAACCACGACTACACCACATTAAGACAATCAATGGCAAGATACACGACGACAACATTGTGAACATTTTATAATAGAGATCTCTCTAGCACAAGGAGACACAAATGTATATTTTAATAGCCATGCATAATGGTGAATATGGAAAAATTACAAGGTCTACGTAATGGACTAGGGTAAAGTGATGTCGCACCGGAAGTAGAATTCATTCACACTTTCGAAATAGCTGGTAGGTGATTGGTTAAAATTTAGCTGAGGATGGTATTGGCAGTAAATATGACAAACTGCATGTCTATGGTGAGTGTCATAGAGTTGTGATACTGTGAATGCCAACTACTCAGTTGTGCAAAACATCTCAAAGCTACAGTAAATATTTTCCTAATCAGACGAAAAACTTTAATCAATGTGTTAAACTTGTCTATTTTTTTTAAACACTGACTGTAATTAATAGTTATTGAGACCACAAATACATTGGGATGATTGTGTTCCAAACACAAGAAAAACTGTCAACAGCAGCCTTCAACAAGCCACCCACTAACTACTTGATCTTCTGTTTTTACTACAAACTCAAATGAGTTTGCATATAATCTGCTTCTCTGATTATGGATACTAGTCTTAATGTGAAAACAAACCGCTACAAATAAAGTCCATAACTGAAAAACACAGTTAATTTGAATAGGTGATTTCCTGTCAAATATTGACTAAAACTTTAGGCATTCAGACAAACTGAAATACTATTGTTTCAGAATGGTTCAACACCTATGATTTACAATAGTATAAAAGTACAAACTTAAATCAACAAACTCTATCAATTTCTTTACATAATGCTTTCCTTGACAAATGCAGTGATAAACTATTTCTTAGTTTGAACAGTCACGTATATAACCTACCTCAAAAGTATACACGCTTATCTCGGACACTGACTCCACAAAAATCATTTCAGGTGTTTGAAAGAGTTACCTTTGGCTTTTTCTTTTTCTTCTTTTCTGTTTGTCCTTCATCATTTGGCTTTTTTACACTAGAGTCCTACAAATCAATCGACCAATATAACAAAAATAGTCACAAAATTGCACCATTCCTAATAAAAATTAACAAGTACATGTACAATGTAACTACTTTGAAAGTTGAAAAATGTCTTAGTTCTAAATTCTCAAGGCCAACTTTCTTTTATTCAAATAAACGTTTTCCCATTATTTTTAGTGGAATTCCTGAAAATCTGATTCTGACAAAACTAAAAGTGAGACATTCTGATGGTAAGATAATTGAGAATGTACGTGTGACTAAATTCATGCTTCAAATAATGTTTGTTGAGTGATAAATTTAATCTAAAAAAAATGATTTCTAATATACCAGTGCCTGAAATAAGAATTGTGACAGAGGAAACTTAGTTACATACCTCACATGCCAAACCTGCAGCGAAAATGAAATAATTCCAAACATTAACAATAAAAACAACTTCAAATGAAAATTCAACATTTAAACAATAAACAATTTTAACATATGCTTTAAAGTTTAACAGCTAAAAAGCCTGCCATGCTGAAAAACTTAAAACATCTGAGAATACTGATGAAAGGTCCAACAATGAAGAAAAGAAAATTGTGATCAGAAGAAAACATGTTTTGCAGAACATTTTTGATAAATTTTAATGCAGAACCATTCCAATAAAAAACAATCTTAAACAGTGAGCAATTTTACAGAGCTAGTTTTCATTTTAAGTTGACATGTTCTACAAATTATGCAAATTTACCCCTGCTCCCACTTCAAATACACAAAACATAAGCAATGTAAATCAAAGAATTATATCTCATTTTTATATCAAAGTGTAAATATAAAACGAACATAATGTAAAAACAATGTAAGATGAACAAAACTGGCCATGTCAAGTAACTTACTATTGTTGTAGATGTTGGTGGTTGAAATCCAGCAGGCTTAAACTTTTTTACTTTTTTCTTTGTAGGTAATTTATTGGCATCATTACTGAGATTTTCCTTATCCAAATTTCTGTCATCAGTATTTGATGAGTTTGTCTTAAAGATCACAAAACAATCAAGAATTAGTGTAACAAAATTGATCTCCAGCAGCAAAAAAACTGTCATGTGATTTTCATGTGTTTTTTTGGATAGAAAAAGTTTACACAAATATTATAACTAGTTTCCTTAGTTAATAAATCCTAACTACTAAAGATAAGAATTGACTCGAATGACATGTGGGGACTGTGTCACTGATAGATACAAATAAAGAAAAAGAACTGTGAAGACAGACCTCATGGAATAGATTGATAAAATTAACATGAACAATAGTACCTTTTGTTCCATTAACGCTGTGTCCATCTCAGGCACAATAGGCACTAGTAAAGGATAAAAAACAACATTTCATTACCAGACGATTCCCAAACACGCTTGAAAGAAAAAAACCATATTTTTAAGCACACAGCTGACTTTTAATGCCAACTAGTTTTGAAATTATCATTCGAACAAGCTAAGTTAGCCAACTAAACATTTTTCATGGAAATGGGGGTTTAAAAGCAGGCATGTGCCGTAATCTTTTCCCGGTTAACCTTAGAATAGGTCCTCTAAAATATTGTGAGATAACCTAACATTTACATTTGCCGCTGCTCAGCTGATTTTTTAAATACATAAATGTGCATTTATGAAAAATAAAGCAAAATTGCTTTATAATACAAACTTCATTGATGATCTGATTGACAGAAGTTGTCAAAATCAGTAGCAAAATGCAATTTTAGATGAACACTGCAAACAATTTGGGATACCTCTAAATTGGTCCTCCTAAAATAAGTTTGCATAAACATGGGAAGACCCTGTTCTGTCTGTTCTCCGCAACAGCACAGGTCTGCATACATGTAACTCTAAATCGTTTTGAAAAATCTATTAAACCAGCTGTTCTAAAATGCCTCGTGGAATATTACTGAAATCTGGTGACCTGCAATACATGTACCTCGATCAGTCTCTAGGCTGTGGAGTCCATAACCTTGGAGCTTTAAATAAACAGGTGGATGCTTCTGCCTGTTGCTTTTTGATCAATCTTTAATCCAGATTCAAAACCATTGACCAGACAATAATAATCCATAATTGAGTTATTCCTGTCTTGAACAATAGAATAGTCTAGCGTAAACAAAATTTCTACTATAAGATCTTCCCCCTATTCCACAATACCGTGATCAGGTCAAAACAAATAAGTTCTTTGTTTCAGTCATTACCAAAAGTTAATCAAGGAAAGAAAGGTGTGGAATTGACGATCTGTTGTCATAGACGTGAAATACATGTACCCTTGAGTATGACATTCAACCCAACCAAACAAACAAACAAAAACAAGCTAAGAGTTGTTAGGAAACTAAAGTGGCGGGGGGG
>JAQQZZ010140088.1:0-13198 GCA_030265115.1 Mopalia vespertina | reverse complement strand
GGTTGAAACCCGTCCGGGAATCGAACCCACGACCCTCAGAGTTAGGCACCGAATCGCCAGCAGTAAATGCAGGCCACTGTTAATCTTCACTTTCTAAAAGACACAAAAATTATTCTTGTAGAAATACTTAATGCATGATCAAACTTTTTTTTGCACAATTCTCACCGCGACCACTCAGCCACCCGGCCTTCTACAAATCGTGGCCTTGTATAAGGTCGGATGGCTGAGTGGTCTAGTTGCCAAACATTTACTGCTGGCGATTCGGCGCCTAACTCTGAGGGTCGTGGGTTCGATTTCCGGACGGGTTTCAACCTGCAAATCTTTCTGAACTAGATTCTGTTCAAACTGAGAAAGCGTTATTCCAAAATAACGAAAAAACTGTTAATATTCACTTTCTACACTACACAACAATCGTTCCCTTCCTGTAAAATAAATAACTGCATAATCAAAAATGTTTATAGATTTTACTCGACATAAAACATCACAATTGAGTAGAAAAAAATCTTATTATTTTAAAGAGAAATAAAACACCAAAATTAAGTGAGTCTTGGTAGATAGCATGTAATCAACTGTTATAAAAAGTTGTTGTTCAGAGTGTATGGATAGCTTTCATAATCGCATTTGAGCTGATTTCATAACTGACTTGGCAAATCAGGTATGGCGAACTGTCCCTACCATATCGCTTCTCTATCGACAATTTATATCATTTAATAAGTATTTCAAGAGTATTTTTGTGTCAATTAATTAAGATGCACATTTTTTATGACTTCAGATGACCACATGCATGGCCGATTTTATCATTGCCATGGTAGTTACAGTGTCATATGAGTGGATTACCAACACGATAACTATAATACTGAACTGGTCACTAGAATGACTCAAAGTCGTGATTGGCATATAATGTCATCCTTGATGCCATTTCATTTTACGATAGATGAGTATTTCTGACAGCAATATAACACAACACATGTATAATGTTAAGTGTTATGTACGAATGATTTGCTAGACAACTAAAGCTCGCCCCAGACCTGACGAGGGGAATATTTCCGAACATGCGATTCCTAATCAGCCTGAGACCTCCCTATCGACAGACAGAGTTATAGCTGATTTGGCATTCTAACTCTGTGTTCGTCAGTGTGCAAATCATTCGGTGTGAAATCGGAAAGTAGCTCAATACAAGCATTATAACGATTCATAGGCAGGTCAATAGGGCTATCGGTTTCAGTGTAATACACAACAACAACAACAACAACAACACAACGACAAATTAAAAACGAGGTAAATCTGAAGAAAAGCATAAATTTAAAAGAAGTTCATGTTATCCAAGATTAAAGTATAATCACAACTAAAAAAAAAATAATTGATTAATTTTGACTCAACGTTTCGGTTTATTGGTCAAATCATCATCACTCATTATTAAGGTTTGATCAATAAGCCGAAACGTTGAATCATAATGAGAATAATCTCTTTCTTCGGAATTGGTACTATACTTTAATATCTTAAACTTATCGTTTGTAGTCATAATATTACCCAGTAAAAATTGCTAAAAGGTGATAACTATGTGCTATTATCGCTAACGAAATAAAAAAAAATTATTTGTAGGGAAAGACAATTTTGCTTGGCTCCGCCGGGATTCGAACTCGGGTCACTGGTTAGTTGTGCCAGCAGTCTAACCTACCGGACTGCACAGGCTTACGGCAGATGCTGCTTATTTTTGGACACAAAACTATATAAGGAAAGTGGCATAGATATGTTATCAAAATATTGATAATTATTATCGACTGTATCGATTTAGCTTATCAATGTAAGTATATCAATTTAAGTATATATCTTAATTAAATAAAGTATCTTGTTTCAAGAATTGTGCAGAATGTACTTTCGTTTATTAAACTTTCTTGATGTTGGTATCATGTTGGTAGTCTGACCAATACAATAATTGTTTTTTGAAGTCAGGTTTAAGCTGATAATCCTCAGAAATATGACTTACGAGAATCACTGTGCAAAAGTCAATTGACAAAGTTCTTATTCCCCAACATCATGGCTATTTCCCCCAAAATAATTGATCTGAACAATGACATTTTATTGTCATGAAATTGGCATTTAGAAGTTGGATAACATAAAACTAATAGGAGATTGATATGGATAACAACTTTTTGGTTTATTGGTCACAACATTTCAATCTCATTTCAGAGATTGTTTTCAAGTGTGAACATTTCAGCGAACACTTGAAAACGATCTCTGAAATGAGATTGAAAAGTTGTGCCCAATAAACCCAAAAGTTGTTATCTATATGAATCTCATATTAGTTTTTTCTCGTTATTATTTTGAATAAACGCTGTTGAATTGTAATATCCAGTTCCTGACTTATACAGCTGTCAGTTCGATTTATACGTTGTAGCAGGAAAATACCAATGATTTTCCACAATAGTTGGGTTTTTAAATCTGTTTTTTTTTAGATTGTTAATAAAATTAATATAGCCGTATTATGCGGTTATGATGTAAAGGAGAAAGCTGTGAAGTCGCGGTAGAGTTCATTAGGGACACTAGGATTAGAGGATTATCTCCCGATGATCAATACGGATTTAGGACAGAGGCTGTTGTTGATACACTGATAACTACAGGAAGTCAGACCTTCTCTTGGCATGCAGTTTGCTTAATGACGGACCACAGCGTATATGTCTAGACAGAATAATCTATACACGTGGATAGTCACTTTGAATCTTTAAGAGATTAGGATTAAAAGATAATCTGCAGATTATCTTTTTGAATTCGTCAGAGACATCACAAGTGACTTACTGGCATCCACGGGACATCAAGCATCACTCTATTAGTAATAATGAACAACAGCGTGCCGTTACATAGTATGATAATCTGCACACAGGCCCAGACAATGCTACTGAGTGAAGCCAGTAGCGGCTCTAGGATATCATGGGTACTTATTGTCGTAGTTTTGTTTTTAAAAGGAAAGTCTGTAAATTAATCGTCGGTTTCCGAATTTGCTAAAACTCTATTAGATCTTAAAAGTCGCGCCTACAATAGTTGTATTGCGTAAAACACACAAAGTGGAAATGACACTTTGGGCGCGTCCTGTGATGTAGTGGTGACTATCGATGTCACGGTGTGTCATATTTCGCCAGTATCACTTTCCCATAATTGGGATTTAGTTGTTGCGACCCGTTAAACTATAATATAGTTTAAAAAATAGATACTTAATCGAGTTGAACACTCCGGTGTAGAAAATCTGGTGCATGTTTCATATTCATTATCTAACTGCGGCCTTTTACTCGCATTCAGAAGATTTAAAATTATCATTAACAGTTTTATAGATGTTAAACATTTTGACTTTTGTTTTGGAGCTCGGTAATAAAATGACTCAACAACAAAAAAAGCTGTGTCGATAAGGAGATTAGGATTAAAGGATAATCTGCTAATCATACCTGTGCATTATGGTAGACGTTACCTGCTGATCTATGGGATACCGTCCGTAACTATGTCAGTAATAGTTCTTTGCAGGGTGCCTGTCTGGATAGGGTATTTTCAAACCACGTCGTCACACTTTCAAAACGGATGCTCAATGGAGAAGCCAGTGGCCTCTATGATTTGTCCATCTAATGTTTTATTAGTCAATAAGTCCCGAATTTATTAAACCACATATCTTTTTTAAACCATGGAAACATTCAAATTAACGTATAATATGTATGGAACAAGGCATAAATCATGATGTCTAAAATATAAGAAATAATCTGCAGAACTTTCTTGCATATTAGGGTCGTTCATTCGATGTTGACAATTACATACCGATGACTAGGTCGGGACACCTGCAGACTGTGGTGTTTTACATTGATCTAAGTTAGCCAAAACTAATATATTTTAGGCTGGCAAGTTTTTGTTGGAATTAAAGATGCTTACACGTATTTTCGCGCGTATCGCTATTTTCTAGACTGTTTGAACTGTTTTAAAATTATAGTTTGGTGTGAGTCAAACCGATTGGAGTGAGCATTTCTTGGGTTCGGATTAAGATTAAAAATGATTATCGACGTATTATCGTTGTACCGTTATTAAAGTAAAGCAGAAGAGCATCAAATCCACAAAATGTTACTTTATCTATAACTAGACACCGACCCATAAATGTGTTTGTCTCGACACATTGACCACGTGGCCATTCACAGACAGACACGAGAAGCCCAATACACTAGTCAATGTTGCTTGTTCTAGACTAATGTGATTTATATGAAACAAATTTTAAAGGACAAGGTACCTTATATCGTTGACACAAATGACTCAGAGCTAAGTACACACTGCCTCAGCGTCTTCGTATATATAAATCCAGACTACCGTACCAAGAATATTGGTTGTTTAGGTGACATTTAGAAGTTGGGAGTACATAAAACATGGAAAGACTTGGTATGGATAACAACTTCTTAATTTATTGGATACTTCGTTTCTATCACATTCCAGAGATCGTTTTCATCTTTGGTTTGATATCAAGTATGTTAAACAATACGAGAAAACGATCTCTGGGATGAGATAGAAACGTAGTATGCAATAAATTAAGAAGTTGTTATCAATACCAAGTATGTCCATGTTTAAAGAATAATGGTATTGTTAATACTCGAATATATATTTCTAACTCGTTAAACTGTAATAAAACGCTCATTTACATCGTCTTGTTTTATATCAATTTCGTGAAGTTACATGATATAAATATATCATAATATCATAGTCTCAAATCAAATCTATGTTTGGTGTTTGTTTGGTCAGGGTTTAACGTCGTGTTTCGGTTTTTTTTCTCTCTCACTCATATGACGGCGTGCCAGCCCAAAGGGTGGAAAAGTCCACCCCCTGCACCACTGACAACAAACAAGGACATCACATTATATAATCAAAAGACGTAATGCAATGCCACCATAAACAGATCAGTTTCGTATTGGCCCTCAGCTCTGAGAGTACCAAGGCAACAGGAGTCTCCCTCCAGCCGCCAGCTTAAATCTATGTGGAGTCGGCAAAAACATAACTTTTTCCTAGATCTTAACGCCCTCTGGCTAAGGGTAGTTGTTTGAAGAGTATATCAATGCTGTCTTTCCTTAGCACTGGAGGAAGATTAACTTTCCAAAATTATGAAAATACTTCTCATCTCAGTTGTGTTAGTGTCAATTAGTGTTGGATTACACCGCTGCATATAAGTGAAATGACCGCAAGCTCGGCGTGAAATACCAACCAATCAATCAATCCTCCATCTTAATACTGATATAATATGTATATCATCATTAATTATATGGAATCGGAACTTTCATTAAACAAAGCAAGTGAACAATACCAGAAAATAGAAACCGTAAATTCATTGTTTAGGCTTACTACATATTTCCGCAATCATTATTTGAAAATCTATGCCGGTATTAATAATTGACGATATGATTATTTATATCTGAAATAAAGTTCCGTTATGTGTATGATGTTTTTCTTAACCCACGTTGAATATCTGGTTTACTACAGACTTATTACATGTATATATTTTCTATATCATGTGTATGGCCAATACATCCTCTCCAGATGTCTGTAGGTTACCAATAACAACTCGACATTGAGATCTATTCAGACAATTGTCTATAAGAGTTCATGTAGAACATATGATGATTTATCGGGTTTGATTAATTGACATCCCTGTACCAGCGTAATCAATTTTTAGAAATAAAAATATAGCAAATGTTCAGCTATTTGAGGTTACCTTTTCCCGAAATGACAGAGCATGTACTTCAAATAATTTTTCTACAGTTGAGAAAGTGAATGCCAGTCATATTTGAATTTTTTGGGACACACTTGATTAGTTTGAAAAGACTATCAATACCATGACCCTCATCGAATCGCCAGGAGTAAATGCTTGTCACCTAGACCTCTCGACAAACCGGCAGTCTACGAAATAAAATTAGTTCGCTAGAGTCTAGGTAGCTTACTGGCTTCTAATATTGCTGAAGGTAGATGGCCTGAGTGATCTAGGTCACCGGCAATTACTCCTGTCGATTCGGTACCAAGGTTTCGTGGGTTCGATTCCCGTACGTACAAAATTAAAGTCTGTTTAAACCAAGAAGGTGTTATACCAAAAATAGCGAATTAATTGTTGATAGGACTACACTCTCGTCATTGGGAGTTTTACGTGGATGTGTTATACAGCACAGTGCACGAAACCAAGGCTAGTCCGTTTTATTGGCGGTATGTTTTAAGCTTTGTTATCAGGACGTCTTTCGCAGTGAAAAGAAACATGTATTTTTCTAACAGAAAGAAACACCTAATATTTTGCGGTTATGATGATGCTGTATGCAACCAACCAATCAATCAATCAATCAATCAATCAATCAATCAATCAATCAACCAATCAATCAATCGATCGATCAATCAATCGACCACTCAATTGATTGATTGACTGATTGATTTGGGGCTGCTTTGTATTCAAACCCATTGAACAAAAAGAAGACATTTTTTTGTTAATCAAGAAATCAATAAATGAGAGAAGATCAATTGATTATTTGCAATCTATGTAAGTAATTTGCTCAATAAATCAATCAATATTGTTAATCAAACAATCAATCATAGTTGCGGCAGATATATATCTGATCATTTGAACATGTGTCTATTTTTGTAGGATGTCAGGCCGTACACTCTCGTCTCTAGACCAAATATTTTGACATTTTTATGTCGTTGATAGTGTTACTATAACATTTTCAGTAAATTTTAAATTCGTAACTTTATCAGTGAAACAGAGACAGGCCAGTAGTATACCATTTCAAATTCGAATTTTCGCAAGAAAGGTTTTATCCATCCGAAACAACATGTATATTACCAATAAATGAAATCTAATAAAAATGGGAAAAGCCAATAAAATTGATTTTCTGAAATTTTATACACGAAATAAATATACAAGTGATTGCCTATACGTAAAGATAAATACTATAAATATAAACTAATATACTATTGCGACAGTTTGACAGTTTATGCTGCATTTTTTGGTTTCTGCAATAAATAAGTTTTTCTCGTATAATTCACCTGACGAATGCATAACGCATTATTTCAGTCCGTGAGAGATACAGTTATTTCACATTTCCGTACAAAAGAGGATATCCAGTTGACAATGTTGAATGAGCTGGCAATGGAAATGAGATAGGAGATATCGGATATTGTCCCATTTGAAGAGCACGATTAGGAAATAGCCCATAGTTCGTTAAACCATACGGAAAGTAAGATGGCAGAGTCTGCAAAAATGACCTCGAAAAATTGGGAAAATGTCCATGCACAGCACTGGGTCCAGGAATTCGTGCCAGAGATCCGACAGATTTTGGCGAATCCAGAATTTTAGGCGGTGGACTTGGGATACGATCAAAAACATCGTTTTTCTTACTCACAATTTCCTGCACTTTTTGGGAATCCACTGGTATTTTATTACACTCAGGGCTCGAGCAGGGGCTGTTTTGGCTCATTTTATCACCAATAATATTGTCTATACTGAATAAATGACGCTTTGGTACCACGTCTCGTGGAGTACTGCAGGAAATGGGTGCCACGGGAGTGCCACATTTCATGGGTGTCGCTCCCAAGGTGTCTGACGTTTGTGTTACAATCGGCGAGTTGGACAAGGCAGTAATATTTGGGACGCACATTTGAACAGCTCGTGTGTCACAATTAAGATTTTTATAAGTTTCATCACATACCGACGTAAACCGTGTTTCAGTCATGAAGTCAAGTTTCCTGCCCTCTGGTGGCGAAACGTTTTCCGATGAATAAGTGTCCCCGTCATCGTCTTCATCGACGGCGGATTCTGAACTGCTCTTTGCGTTTTCCGGGGAAGACATTGGTGTCTTTTCTGCGGCTTTCCCTTGTCCTTGGAGCCTTGCGCGGCGTTTGCGTCTTCGATAATTTCCATTTTCGAACATCTCCTCGGAATTCGGGTCCAATGTCCAGTAATTACCTTTGCCTGGTCGACCTTTCTCACGGGCCACTTTGACGAAACAATCGTTAAGGCTGAGGTTATGCCGGATAGAGTTCTGCCAGCCTTGTTTGTTGTCGTGGTAATAAGGAAACCGTTCCATAATAAACTGGTAAATTCCATTAAGAGTGGTTTTCCTATCGGGAGCGTTCTTTATAGCCATAGCAATCAGAGCTATATAAGAATATGGTGGCTTCTGATGTTGTTCCCGTCTCTCTAAATCAGCCAGAACACTCAGGGTATAGGCGTGTCCAATATCACCCTGGGGGAAATACATGTGTGGGTAGAGATACCTGGCGTCAGGGTAGTGGTTGTACATGGATAAACCGGAATGGCTTGATCGCTGTAGTGACATCGTCCTATCGATTTAACGGAGTAAGTCGTGGCAAATTACTCAACAAATAAAACCTCTTGGGTAATCAGAGGCCTCACAACGTCTACTTTCTGTTTCAATCAGCTGTAAGTTAAATTCAGATTACGGTTGAGCACTCACTGTGTATGCATTGAAATGATATGAACAGCTTAGCTCGATATGATTGAGTCTACTGACAGCCAATCTTTTATACTCAGAACCTTATGGAGGATTTGTTTACACAACGGCTCGTTCGAGTGGATTGTTATGTGTTGTTGTTTTTGTAAAGCTAGTTGACTTTTTGATGACTAAATAAATCCAATGGAAGTCAAGCCGGGCTAAGAGTTCGCTTTGTCCACGAGGTGTTACCCAGCGGCGCTCTGGCAGACGTTGGTTGGCACTTAACGGCCCTTAGCCAATCAGAAGCCGTCTAACTATGAGCTAGTGTTTATTAAACATGGCCGACAATTATTGCGCCCACCCAAGATGTTTCGCTAAAGTTTATTTTGAATTTTCCCAACGAGAGCTCTGCGGTCTTGATGTATATACAAATATAAACGGGACAGAGTCTTCCACACCTCTCCCCCATGCATACATCGATTTCAGTGTTTTAATTATAAGTACAGTTGAGATGATATCAACGCCTAACGTTAATGCCTTACCCATCCACTCTGGCCCATCTAGAGAATTTAGCTTCAGCTCAATTTTGATGCTATGCAGAAACAACAGACTTCCTCCATTTCCCGATCTCCCTACAGATTGTTTAAGAACTCCGAGTTCTAAGTATACGTACGAAAACTCGTGGGATTTTCCTAATGATGCTATCTCAAAGCTCTGTCATCAAGTTTTATCATCTACAGAAAAATTGTTGATCATTCATAAATATTACTATTATTACTGTACTATGTGTGGGCTGTATATAAATATAACAAACACACATATTGTAAATATTTTATACCACGAAAAACTGATTAAAGCGTTTTCTAGTAGCTGAACCCAATCATACTTTTTCTTGGCATTTTATAGAAGTTATATTACAGATTTGGCCCACAGATACACGTGCGCCAAATTCACAAAATTAACTTTGTGCTTTTTGTTTTGCCCAATAGACAACAATATTGACTTGCACTAAATTTAAATAGACCAAGAAGCTTATTAACCAAAGATAAATATTCATGCATATATCATGCATACAGACCTGCAAATTTCATTGTTATACATGTATTAATTTTCGATAAATCAATGTGTAGAGAAAGGAATGGAATACATGTCAGGTGATTCCTGGTGGGAATCATGCGGCTCACCGACCAAACCGAAAATTGTATTTTAAAAAAAAAGTGAAAAAATTAGTTATACTTGGGACAAACTGCACAAAAATATATTTTTTTGCTCAAAATGTTATTGTCTGACATGCAGTGTTATGTTCGAGTTAATTTTATCATATACAAATCCGCAATGAATGACACAATTTTGTCCTAAAATATTGCATTAAGAACACAATTCTTTTAAATTTTAAATTGAAAATATTTTACATTTATAAGCTTGGATTCTCAACGGCAGTCCTTGCCAATGTACTCCAGCGTGTCGTTGTGATCCTGTGCGTGTCTGTTTAGTGTCTAGCTTGTGTTATCATTCCGCTGAATGTACTATTTATTTTATTTGGCAGACATATAATATTAGAGGTTATAGTACAAACCACTCCCATCCGCGACGACAAATAATCCCCTATTGTCCCTGACACGGGGTTAGAAACATTTCGCTTTATGATCTAAAGTTTGACACCAGATGTAAATAAACCGAGGGAGGTATATATGTCGTGTTCAATGCTAATACTGTACAATAACTTGTTTATTTTCTACAGTATAATCAGGATGTAAACAATTCTGCGTATTATCTCGGAAATTATCACGAGAATTGGCGACACTTTCTCCGAGGTGGTCCTGCAATCTGGTTATGATGTCACGGACAATCTCCCCACTTGACGTCTACCAGACGTTTGTTGTCCATTTGACAGTTCAACGTGACATCCAAAATAAAGTGGATTCTGTTAGAAATAATATACAGAGTAATAAAGACAGAATTCATGGTGATTTATACTCGAAATACACAAAGATTTCTCTCGCAATATGGGTACAGTTGTTCTATCAACGCGAACCGTTGTTACAGTTAAGATTTGCAATCAACAAATAAGTAAAATATGAAGACAATAAAATAAATAATAAAAATAGATAATTTTCAGGTAAATATAGAAAACACCACAATAGAACTTGACCAAATCGTATAAAAAATAAAATCTGTAGAATGGATGTATTTTACATGTCTACATGGCACATAATATTCCAGTACAAACAACACATGACATTGTAACAGTATATACAGTATGACACTATATTTACCTATATATTAACTATATCGGTTTTTCAATATATTAATGACAACGTCTGTTTATCGCAGAAATTGTGTATTTGGTGTTAAACCCTTTTCTACACACCGAAAACTTGCCTCATTATTAAACTTGATGATAGATACTCTTGATAATTTTCTAAAAACTGTACCGAAACGGGGCAAACTTAGTAAGCGGAATATATAACTCATAGAATCATTTCCTGCGTAAGATAACAACGGTAAAACATATGGGTGGCGTAAATCATATCACCTTTGGTAGACGAAATTTGTGTTTGAGTGTGTATAAGTATACAGGTAAACTGGTAGACTGTTTTATTTTTCTTAGCTTAAAAATTAGTAGAATGAATCCCAGTTTGAAATTTGAAAGCAGCAAATTAAGCAAAAATAAGTCAGTGAAATTACTTACATCCAACAATTCTATGGGTTTTTTTTTTACATTTGAATGAGTAATGAAACTTTGGGATTTATTCGCATCAATATTTTCTTGAAATAATTACTTTCTCAATTAGACAAAATGTGTGATTCATATACAGCTATAAGTGTACAGAAAAGATGCATGCCTCGATATGTAGTGATGAAATGTCTGGTGTATGATGTAACCGCGAGACAACCTCCTCTAAACTATGTGTGCCCTCGGGCTCAAGTGTGGAACGACTGGTTTGCTAAGCACTGGAGGGAGATTAATTTCCAACAGAGCAAAACACTGAACTTTTTATGGTTATGCTAGTATGGCAATTCCTGTTGGATACATCGTCGTCATATAAGCAAAATACATTTAAGTATGGCGTCAGACGCCAATCAATCAATCTGTAGGTTTACAAAATGTATCCTTCTTTAATTTCAGTAGGCTCTATATATTAATACATTTTACACGCAAGAAAACAACTTAAATACTATTCAGCTCACTGTATATCTTTGGATACTGCGAATTAAAACATTTCTTATATATCTCGTAAGATATGAAATGATACCCAATTTGACCACATTTTTACCAAATTTAAAGTGAACTTTAGACAAAAAAGTAAGCACAGCGTCTGTCGTTAATTAGTAAGTGTAGTGCAAAGTGTTTCACACGACATTCACATCTCGACACTTAAACTGTTTGCTTTAATATGACAGAGTTGCAAACCTGACTTGACTCCCATATATTTGAGAAAGTACTAATCAATATTGCCGAGGCTTACTTTAATGATTGTAACTACAATTCATTTGTCATCAAAAGAACTTGCTGTAGTCGCAAATGACTAATTTAATTTAGCCAGGTCTCATATCGACGAGTGTCTTGGCTTATAGGAAAGGAAAAATGAACACAAGAAAGACACAAGATAGGTGTTTGATACAAAAATGTCAAGAAATATGTCGAATATAATGGTGTGGCCGCATTGTACACATTAGGTGTTTGAAAAAGGGTGTCACTTTTAAATAGAATGAAAATGAATGTCATCAATTTGAACTTCAGGGTAACAAAGATATTCAAAGATATGAAATAGATGAATTGAAGACTAAATTAAACACACCAATATTTTGGAACAACGCCATGCCAAGTAATTCTAAAATAGCAATTTTGGTCTCGCATTAAATATCCCCCCTTCACCACACACACACGCACATAACCCAAACAATTATCAATAATTGCAGATTCATTGAAAGGAACAGTAAAATGTATTAAGCTCTAAAAATCAGCCTATTTGGGTGAGCACAGTTTACACATTTGAGTTGCTCTTAGGTCATTTAGGCACAAAATGCTATGCATTCCATTAAATAATTCCATTTTCATTCGACAGTTAAAGGATACTCTACCCCCCCCTCCCCCTCCCCCCTCAGCTCAAAATTTGCAATTTTTTTATTATTGCATGTTCAAAAAGTTGAGATAGTGATCTTTATCCTAGAGCAGTCCCGATACAAAAATTTGAATAAGAAGACCGTTAACTTTAATGATAAAACATTACTATATTATTTACAACAGCGGTGTTTTGACAATCAATTAAATATAGGAAGATACCCGGAGAGGATTAACAGTCTGCCCGATGTGGTATACACGTATCAACAGTTTCCGTGTATTGTATATTGAGAATGTTAGTTAGAACGTGGGAGTGTACTAGAGACTCCTTGGTTAGAACTACGCTTTGCTCCCTTAACAGTCCATTAGGGGATTATACCATATTTAGCAGCTTTGAGGGTTTCCTAGTTGAGAACTTTTTAATTTTTTTTTAACAAAATAACCTTCAACGTGTATCAATTAGTTAAAGAAACGCTATTTGTGTCTTGTTATTAGCTGTATTTTGGCTGTCCTGGTTGCCAATGTATGTACACTCATTGATGCCACATGTAGTTGATTGGTGTTAGTCTATTAAGAGATTGATCACAGCTTGAATGGTATTCAACTACCACGGTCAGCTCTTGTCAATTTTATAGAAAAACTGGTATATTTCACAATATATATACATAATTATTTGCGAAACATA
>JAQQZZ010140076.1:0-27490 GCA_030265115.1 Mopalia vespertina | reverse complement strand
ATGTTGTTCTTGCATTAGCAATGGCCTTATCTACCTCCTGTGAATCCAGAGTGTGCACTTCCTGTACCTGCACTTCTTCTGTTTTTTTAAAAGAATATCTCTCATTCTATCAGCTTGATCGCTTTAATAGTCGCAATTGCAATAGACTGAAATGGAAGTGGTTTGTGGGCATATTTAATTGGTCAATTGTCACAGAGGTCAACAAATTTGCCAGTTTCTGTTTTGGATTGGTTTAGATCTTTAGTTTCTTATTGTGGAAGAGATAATTGATAATTTGTGGACTTATTGATTGATATGAAAGGTCCTTCATAAAGTGTTGTTGCTTCCAGAATAGGCAAATCATGTTGGCCTCTGTTGGGGTTTGACATTGCATATAACTCTATAAGTAGAGAGTTTACTTGCCAGCTTTGGTTTTCCTGCCCATCTCACCTGTATTTCTCCATTGACTGTTTTGTCCTAAAGGTATCAGGTATCCCAGAGTCACGACAGCTCTATGAGAGGAACAGTCAAGCTGATGGAAAGTCTGAAAATGAAAAAAATACAAAACCATAAAAACAATCATGCCAAAGGTGATGGTGTGCTGTATTTATCATACTAACTACTTACTGCATGTTGTTCTTACATAGTCTCAGTTTAATCTACTAGCATTGGTGAATCATACTAACATTATAACCATTCTATACTAATATTGTCATTTACTCAATTTGTCCTTATAGCATGTTGTGAATTTGGTTGAATATATTTGTGAACTGAATTATAAATATTCTTACATCTGAAAGTTTAGAATTTATTAATAATCCTTTCCCTTAAACATCCCTTGTATTGAAAGAAGAACAATTATAACTTATTATTCTTTTTGTTCCTAACTTAATGACACTATATATATATCTTAGATATTGTTATATCTGCTTCTGACTCGTGGCTCCATATAATTTTTCTCAATTACTCAGTGTTATAAGCTAACTGTGTTTATTAAACAAAGTGTTATGTAGGATAACATTTGCTGTTTTGGTAAGTTTATCTTATTATACAGAGCCTTTCTTTCATAGTTTTACTTAAGTTTTATACCAAAAGTTTTTTTCTGGATTAATGTGACAGGTTTTACATAACATATAATATATGATAGTACAGAAACATTAATTCATAATTTACTTCTCTCCAAATTTGTTTCCATAAATGCAGCTAATGTCGTAAAGAGTTGAATGAAACATTGTAGTAAACAAAACAAACAACAGAATAAAACACACGACCTGTAATGAGGCAATGAATGTGAAGTGGACAATCCGTCATCATATAAGTGAAATACCCTTGAGTACGACGTTATATCCCAATCAAACAAACAAACAGAATAACACATAGGAAAATATTAAAATTTTTATATATTAAGCATGTTATAATATGGAACAGAAATGTAATATCAGTGGATGCAGCTAACTCAATTATAGTGGGAAGTATGACTTCAGATTGGTCACAAAAAGACTTATTGACATAAACTGAGGTAACACCATACAGGTGTAATACTGGGTCTATAGAAACTATTGTAAGTAACCTGTTTAACTATAATATATGTATATATGGGCAACACAGGCTCAAAACTTTATCAGTCTGTCGATTGGCATAGTCCACACCCTAAAACTCACAAACCCTGTTATACACCATTAAATTAAATATTTGAATAGCTTGCCAAAATATAGTGCACACAAAGCAAACAAAAATGTCTAAGTGTCCTAGCCTTGGTGGTGTCACATTGACTTGGTTCCAGTGTTTCACAGACATTATGGGAGCATGTGATCCAAACTACAGTATCTCACACTTTTAGATTGCTGATCAAGACATAAGGGAAACATTGTGATGCTATCCAGGGCTATATTTGAATAAGAAGGATTTACAATTGAACTGCACAACAGACTGGATGTAATCTACAATTTATTATACAATAAGTGCCTGAAGTTGGATGGCTGTACAAGAAATATGGAAAACATTGTGATTTTAAGCTTGGGTCATATTTGAGTAAGAAGGATTTGGAATGAAATGGGAGACATTTACATCAGCACAGCAGGCTGGATGTAATATACTTGCTTACAAGCTTAAAAACGGTTAAGGTTTACAAAAGGAAAGTTTCGAGTACAAGTGAATTGGCAAAGATGATAAGGATAATTTAAGTGCTAAAATAGAACAGGTGTTGTCAATGGATATTTTTTTTAAAGATCATATTATTTGAATAAGAATATGGAGCCAGTATTTTACAACAAGATATTACGTTTATCAAACACAGGTGCCTCCGCAGAATGGACGTGGAAAGAACAGGCTGATCTCGTGAAATGGACCAAGGTGAGAACATTTATCTTAGGCAGTACAGTGGCTGAGCCAGTCTTGCCTTTGACTGGTGCCCCCTCCCCCTCTGAAATGTGCATTACCTAAAACTACTCCCAGAGGAGTTTCGCAAGCCAATTTAATTCCTGGAAGATGTATGGGCACCAGAAATATTAAAAGCCCAATATATACCCTAAATCACCTGAAATTCATTAATAAAATTACTATTTTGGAAGCTATTTAAAAGACTTGGAAGTTGTGTCTGAGAGGCAGAAGATGATTTTTTTCAGTTAGAAAGCATCAACATTTCTCAGAAAACCTAAATGTGTCTGATTACAAGGTGTAATATTGTCACAACAAGCAAAGAAGTTAGGATTGGTCATAAACGAAATTTGAGGTGATTTAGGCATTATTAGTTTTAAGGTACCTGTGTTCAAATTAAGTTGAAATGGGGTACAGCACCCTGACTATATGGTCTGATGAATAAGGGATAGGAACCTAGAAATAATTGCCTAGAAACTCCCCTGACTATGTATAAGTGTACTAAGAATTTGTGTTTGTTTTTAACTGTTTAGTCTGATTGGAAGGAGGTAGGGTTGTAATTATCTGTCACAAATTACTTCACTACTAACAATCATGAATGACAACACACACTCTTTAATGACTGTAAGTCTATTAGTGAAGTGCAGTTTGATTTGATTCACAACATTTCACAATTTTCTCATCCATCTGAAATAACGAAATAATTGAGTGTTGATGAACATTGTACTGAATTACCTTTAACAGTGATTTATTTATTTGTTTATTTATTTATGCATCCTACGTGTATTTATAATCAGCAAGAGCTGTCAGTGCCTATAGGCTCTGTTCTCCGCAGTTCTGATGATATAAAACAATACATAAAATACATTTTTATTCATAAACAATTAAAAATAAATAATAATTAAGATTACATTGGTTTACAATTAATAGATTTTGAGCATGTATAAAACATTAAAAATGTAAACATTTTTTTCTTTTTTCTTTCTCCTTAATTTCAAAACCAATAGGAGTATATATTAAGACTATGAATTTAAATATTTACAGTAATAAGAAAATAAACTAATAAGAATTCTATGCGCGAAATGTTAGGGAGACCATTGAGAAAAAGAGAGAACAGCCCAGTCTAAACAGAGACCAAGATCTAGAACTGCCTCCCATTTACCATCAGTTACTGTAAGAACTATGCGTGTCTGATTTCTTTGTTGGAAGTGAACATGATTTAATATATTTAATGTATATATAGACTGTTTTACATCATGTGTTAGTTTAAAAAAGTCCAGAGGCCATGCTGGATGACAGCTAACTGATCCAAATATATTCAGCTTCTGTCCAAATGAATGTTTTATGCAGTCTTTACCCACAAAGCGTATGGATATCTGGATAATAACAATATGTATTTGCAATAGCTGATATCAATAATTATTAAAATATGGTTAAATTCAGGTAAAATAATATTTTTTTGCTAGTAATTTAAATTGATCAATATCCCATTTGATTGTGGTGTCAGTGTGACAATTCACTGTTGGGGCACATCACCATTCTGTACTTGTTACTGAAATACCCTTCAGGTCTTGCTGGAGTCCTTAATAGATGAACTAAGTTTTCCTATAAATGTATAAACCTTAACAAATATAGGTCTGAAGATTATGCATGTATATAGTTTCAGAAACCATGGCGTTTAACACCAAACTATGAATTCACATTACTTGATGTTAAAACTAAAGACTGTTTTAAAGTTATGATTGTTGTAATAGTTCAGAAGGTGGAGGCTTTGCTTAAGTGCAAAAGGATGTCTACATGTATTTCCAAAATGTTAAAAGAATGGTGATTATGTTGATGATATTGGTGTTTTTACAAAAGTTTGATCACTATGGAATTCAAGTATTTTATTGTCCTGAAAATAAAGAAACCATTGATACAAGATTAAGGTAATCATCTATATATACATGTATAACATTAGGATAGAAGCACATGTTTATATCCTTAACAGCAATGTAATATTTTCAACCTCACCATCTCTGTTTTAATTTCTCCAGTCACCAATTCATGGATCGTTGTTGAAACTTCCCCCGGAGTTAAATAAGCAAGCATTGATCGGTTTCCTCGGTAAGTTATTATGTAATAGTGACGGTATCAAATTGTAATTTTTTGGTCTGTAAATTATCTGATTTCTTACAACCTGTTCCCGCACCAAAACTTTAATGCCGATTCCCTGTCATTACCACTTTGAAAATAGTTTGATGTTGTTTGTGAATTCATAACTAGGAGATTTAATGATGAGTATACATTTAATTAACTTTACAAATTGCACGTGAATAGAATAGTACTCATGTCCGGTACCACGGTGACTGTTCTAACAGAAATACACATCAAATGCATAAACATCTGAAATTTTGATTTGATATCAATTTTGCATCCCTATAAAAATACAATCATGACATGTAAATAGAGTAAACAGTTACCATGCATTGATGATTCATAAAACTGCCATTTTGATTTAAATTGTCCA
This sequence comes from Mopalia vespertina, assembly GCA_030265115.1. Lineage (NCBI taxonomy): Eukaryota > Metazoa > Mollusca > Polyplacophora > Chitonida > Mopaliidae > Mopalia > Mopalia vespertina. Next base: position 22,626 of record JAQQZZ010140076.1, on the reverse strand, counting down.
TAGGTCAAAAAGTAATACCTATAACTTCAAATAATTATATTTTGTTTCTCTTTTTGATGTTTAAGGCCAAGGGTGCTACTAATTGGAGTTCTTAAACTAAGATATTAACCAATAAATCGTAAATATGTTCACGCCACAGCTTAGCTGAAATACCGCTGAATGTGGCGTAAAACACTAATCAATCAATCAAGTAATTTTTTTTTTATAGCTAGTTGTTTGTGCTGATTTATGTTTAAATTTTTTAAGAACCTTCTGAATATAAAAAAGTTATTACGTGTATGTATGTTTATAGAATAATTGACACAGTAAGATGTAAATGTTTCTACTACATGTATTGTATGTCCACTGTCTGCTGTAAATAAATTTATTAAAAAAAACAACAAATTAAACTGATACATGTGAAGTTAAATACATTTCCACAAATTTTGCTTTACACCTGTGGTATATGTTAACAGAGATAATGAAGTTTATGGGTGACTACCCCCTAGATGCCGATAAAGAGGACATCACCTGTGTGCTACATATCCTATTGGTAAGTGAATACCTCTATCAGTTGGTTACATGCTGTGTAAATATATACTTCTTTGTAACCAGAAAAGTATTTTAGTTATTCCATATTTATGAATAATGCAAGTTTTAAGGCTATGTAAGGCACTAAACTTTCTAACTGTCATGAAAGCATTTAACTTTGTACACACATAGAGCTTTGTTTATTAATGATACAAATCGCCCATTGTGTGTTGTTTTTCTGTGAGACCCATGAAGCACAGACATGCCATTAATGTAAATTGCTTCCAAATAGACGAAGCAAATGTGAATATGGTTAAGAGCCCTTTTGAATTTTAATTACAGGTGTGTCACAAATATGCAGAATTAAGAGATGAGGTCTACGTTCAGTTATGTAAACAGACCACCAATAACAAGAGTATGAGACCGTAAGTCACTTGATAACCCTATTTAACATCTACAGGCCTGTCTGGATTTTAAAAAAGACATGATAAAAAGGAGATAAACCATGCCACACCCACTTTTATCTGGCAATTCAGAGTAGCTTTCGTCTGTTGACCATCCGGTATATGAGTGAGTCACACGATGTGGCTCTGGCAATCGCGGGGGTGTTTTCTTCCACTGTAATTTGGCTAGCTTTCAGACAAATATGTTATTTTAATATTCATTTTTTTAATGTTTTTGGTGTTTGAATATAAATGTTAATCTGACAGAAATTATTTGCCTTAGTAGACTGTATTTTATTGCAAATGTTAAGTATATATACAAATTAATAAGACATTTATTCTGATTGAGATATTTTGTGTTGACATTCTTTATTCTTTTTGTCACAAACAATTATTTGCAGTTGATATTTTAATTTTATTCCACATTATATTTATTTGAGACTTCAATCAATTAATTTCATGACTCTTTGGGGAGGGGTTTGCTCTTAGGAATTTATTGAAATCATTTTATAATTGTATTCCTTTATACGTTTTTCCATCAGGAAGAGTTGTGTTAGAGGCTGGAGACTATTCTCTATCTTTGCTGCTTTCTTTGACTGTTCTGAAATGTTGAGGCCGTATTTGTTTAAATATCTGGAGACCACAGCCAGTGACTCAACAAGGGCGTTCAGTGGTATGTTGACGAACAATTTACTGTCTACAGTTTGTATCCATCCAATATTGACAAATATATCAAATTAAAGGATAATCACTGAAAAGGGAAGAAATGGCAGAATTTTCTTAAGCAATTTGGAGGATAAAATGTTGTTTATCACCATTGTTGTAGGTATGAAATATTAAGTGATGACATCTGGTCTTGATCCGACACTAAAATCATGTTATGAAAGGACCAAATATCTTATATACTTGTACTCACTGTCCGTCAAAGAAGGAAAATCTTTTTTGACTATCCCTTTCATTGATTTCAATAAAACAATAAACTTTTTTCAAATGTTCAGGAGCCGCATCTCTGTGCTTACAAAACTTAAGGAAGACTTTCAAGTTTGGAGGAAGGAAAAATGTACCCACAAAGGAAGAGTTGAGAGCTTTGACCGTGAGTGTGATTTATCTCCCCTGATTTTTGACATAGAGTTACTTCCCATTTCACAAAAAAAAAAAGATAATTTCTTCAGTTCAAGAAAAATATCTATGTTGTAATTTTTGCAATAAGCTAACTGTAGATTATATAATTTTACTACATTTGAGTATTGTCTAAAATTAGCAAAGGAGTATTATACTGGTTAGAATAAGTTTAAATAATATTGGTTCATTGAGTTCCTTACCTGTTTGGTTATTGTCTTTGATTTTCATGTCTTTCACTGGCTTGTTTAATTTGAAATGAAGTTATTTTAATAATTATTTCAAATCGAAATAGCCGTCGTCATATAAGTGAAATACCCTTGAGTACGACGTTAAACCACAATCAAACAAATCAAATCAAAATAGTTGTTTTTAAGTATTGTTGCAGTTTCAATTTGTGTTAGTTTAGAGGTCATTGTACATTTATACTATTTATTTTTCATTCAGAGTGGCCGTACAAGCCGCCGACAGAGATATTACATTGCTGGATCTGGAGGAGGGATGCTGGCTGTCAAAGCCTGTTCTGTAAGTTACCAGTAGCTTTTTGCAGGTTTTTTGTATAAATAAAAAATAATTACCAATCAATTTTCTAGTAAAATTCTGCAACAAAAATACATTTTTGTAAAATAATTAGTATATAAAGTAAAGGTTATGTGATGTATTAACAGTGTTGTATCTTGGAATAATTTATTTGTTTTTTAAAGTGAAAAGTTGCATTATTTGGGGTAATATTATATGATTATCAGGTTGTTCGGGATGCAATAGAGGAAATCTGTTCACGTTTGGACATCAATGACACAACAGAGGTGGAGGAATATTCCCTATTTGTACGCAGTGGTAAGTTCCAGAGGATGTAATTTCAAGAACATATAAGTATTTTCTGTCTTTTATCCTGTGCATCATTAATAGAATACACATACCAGCAGTAGATTTATAAAAGCCTTCTGATCAATCTAATTATTTCTCTTGGTTTTACAGGACCTAAGGTATATGACGAAGTCACACGGGAAACTACAGGGGTAGTCTTTCCTACAATGTGGCTCTGATAATCATGGGGAGGATTTTTACAAGGTTTCCACCTGACTTTCCATTGTATTTAAGTAGGGCAGAATGAGAAGTGGACAATGTTTCGTCATATAAGTGAAATACCCTTAAGTACGACTTTAAACCCCAATCAAACAAATAAATGTCTTGATTTTTAAATAATGGCTGATTGGGAGGGGGCTTCCTTTTCTCGTTTGCTTTTGGATCTAAAGAGCATAGAGGCTGATATGCTGTAGTGTTGTTTCTTCTTTTTGCACCTTCAGATTGGCCTATTTTGTCATTTGCTGCCAGTGGTATCAAAGGGTGGTTTCCTTCACCAATTTACCTCACACTCCATCATATGAGTGAACTAACACAAGCATGGGGTTTGGCACCAATCAATCATTCAAATAAACAAATAAAATCTGTGCACAAATATATATTCTTGTCATTTGCTCTCTCATTGTTGTTTTTTATAAATATATATTTTTTTATTTTCAAATTGAATTCTATCTTTTCATTAAGCTATTATATTGTCTTCACACTTGATTTTTTCTTTATGATGAAGTGTTGCTAATTGTATGTTTTATTGTGTACAGCTCAAGATTCCCAGTTCAATCGTCTGAATCGAGATGAATATTTGATGGATGTGATGTGTGAACTGTCGCGTGTTGTTAAGGACTATGACATCATCTTCCAGAGAACGGTCTGGTTCTTCCCAGTCAGGAGAGTGGATAATGAACTCTATATGGACATGATGTATGCTCAGGTAAGGAGATATAACTGTTTTAATTAAACCATAGATGACTATGGAACAGAGCTTTCTAGTAGCCCAAACATTCATAGCAGATACTTACTCAGGAGCTATGTTAGGTTGACATTTTGACTAAAAGATGTGTTGTCTTGGAAACATTTTCTGGGTGGCTGATGAGAACTTTCAGAACTCCTCTCCGAGCTGAGAAGAAAGAGGATGCTGGTTTGTTTTCATGTTGTCCTCATGGTCTCAAATCCAAGGGGCAACTAGAAGCTGATCTGTTTGTGATGTCTTTGTACCCATTATATGACTGAAATACCCTTTAGCACAGCGTTGAATCAATCAATCAATCAATGTAGCGCTTACAAGGTCACACCCCCCAGTAAGTCAACCTTCGGCATACGAGGGAGTAAAAAAAGAGGACTCGAGCAATCAAGGAAGTGGCTTTATTGTGATTTCCTCCCCGTTATCCACTGTATGTAGGTAAAGCAGAGTAAGAAGTGGAAACATCCATCATTATACATGTATAATTGAAATACCCTTGAGAACAATGTTAAACTCCAATCAAACAAACTGTTGTGCAACTGAAATAATCTATAGTACAGTGTGAAACCCCAATCAGAAAAATTAACAAACCATTTGAAATTTATTTGCAGGTGCTTCCAGATTATCAGGATGGATTCCTTGTGGTATTACAAGGCCCTCCTGATGCTAACTTTGCTGTAAGTAAAATCTAACAATGGTTACTTAAAGTAGAATCAACTTTTTCAAATAAGACTGGAAATTTATATCAAACAATTGTACTTTTTTTTTTAAACAATTATTTTACAGGTATTTTGATAATCAAGATGGTCACACATAATCGCATTAAAATAATTCATTTAAAACAGTAGAGTTGCAATTGGAGCAAATTTAATTCTAATAGCAGGTCATTATATTTTGAAGACAACAAAGATGGCAACTGTGAAATCTGCACATCACTGACAACATGTAAGTTAATCATGTGGTCTGAACAATTGCCGTCCACAATTCCTTTCATTGGGATATTCTGTGGCCCTAGGGGAAAAGAACACAGATTTGTTTGTGATTTCTTTCTCCACACTTAATCTTTTTATGGCATATAATTTGTTGTGTGATTGTTTTGTATTCTGTGGATTCGCTTCCTCTCAGACATTATGATGACATACTGTCAGAATACAAAACCTCAATCAAACATACAGATAAAATAATAGAAAAGGTTTTTATGAGATTTGGTTTTCTGTTTTGTACAGGATGAGTTATCCTTGCTTGGAGCTCTTCAGCACAGGGCAACAGATAGCATGAATCTTCCACTTCAGTAAGTTACTCCTTAGAGAATGCAGCTCTTTAATTAATCTGATGTTTGTTGTGACAGTTGCTACTTTAAGAATTATTGTACCTCACAAAAGTGGTACCATTGCCTAACATCACAACAAATTGCATTCACTTTTTTTCTGTAGTTAGTCAAATTTGTTTGTAATTCTTCAATTCAGTTTGGCATTCGACATTGGAACCACATTCAGTGTACCTCACAAAATAGGTTCAGACTTCCTTTCAATCCAACATGTAGTTGTCTGTTATTCATTTAGCAAAATACAGATTATAATTTAAAAACAGCAGTCAATGGTTTGTATGACAGAGTGAGTCATAGCTTAACAATTTTCTCAATTGTGAGGTTGACCACTGGCTGTGGGGATTGTAGAATGTTTTGTATAAGTGGATTAACATTGACTATAAACAAAAACAAATTCTTCTATACTGCCTGTACTGTGATGTAATGATTGTTTATTTGTGTTGTGCTCAGGAGAGATTTGCCCGCCCTCTTACCCAGTATTGTGAGGAGCTGGAAGGAGCTGTCTGACCAACACTGGTTAAACCTGATCCATTCTAAACTCTCACTCATCAGAGATCATTCTCCTATCGCTGCCAAGGCTCGTTTCTTAGGTCAGTCTTTACCATTTCTTTTCCCATGTATCTTCTTTCCAAAATTATTGCAGTTGAATTATCAAAAATTATGTTATAACTATTACTGAGAAACTTTACATAATAAAACATTGAAACGACATTAAAAAATATTTGAAATTTCGTTTATGTATCAAACACTCTTCAGGAGTTAATGATGATGGTTTGATCACTGAACTGAAACATTGTGTGAATCAAAAATTTCATATCTTTTTTCAAAATTGCTGCTATGTTTCATTTGGCTTAATAGTGGAGAGTCTATTTTGTACACCTGTAAAATAATTCAGTTTTGTTGTAAAAATAGAATTGTTAAGAACAGCAACCGGTATACAGTCCAACAAAATGATAAACATATATTACAGGTCAATCATTGTCAACTTGAGTTAGCAGGATGATTATATTTATTCCTGATTCTCAGAGTTAAAGTTTCTTTGCTAGATTGATACAAGAAATGTTCTTACAATCTTAGTAAACATCCTTATATAATTAGATAACAAGAGAAGAAAAATGGTTGTTTGGCAATAAACAAAGTTACAATATAGTTGAAACTGAAATGTTTCAATGTTTTGATATTATCATCACAATCCTGCATAGCGAATACAAAGGTGTCATAAAAAAGTAACTGAAATTAACAAATTAAAAATGTTTAATTTCAATTTTTTTTTCTTTTTCAGAAATCCTTTCAAAATGGGTTTTGTTTGGCTCCACGTTTTTCAATGTGAAGGTGGGTAGTTATTCTCCTGATAGCTTGCAATCGTTACTATTTTACATCTCTGGGTGGACATTCCTTTTTGGCAAGGGGAATTGTTAATGAACTTTGAAATATTGGTTTGTCATATGGTTTTTGTAGATTTGCTGGCTGTGAAATTTTTTTAAATTAGTACCTTAAGCCCAGCCATGTTGTGTTAACTCACCACCGGGGCAACACCATTTATCTAACCGAACAAAACTGTCACTTTTTCTGGCTGTGTAAGTGTGGAGTATTTAATGTTGGAATATACCAAATACGTACCCTTGAGCATGGTGTTAAAAACAATCAATCAATCAGTGAATTGTCATTTACCGTTTTATAAAAATAACATTGTGGGTAACTTTTTTTAAAATTTTGTTCACAGAGTGTACATCAAATGTATGGAGAGTGCTTACTGGCTGTTAACAAACATGGTGTCAACTTCCTCAATAAGGCAACACATGTGAGTATTATTTAGTATTCTGATGACCTTAGCTTACCTGTTAGCATGTCGTACTACTGATCCTCCTATTGGACCTCTGGTATATGAGGAAATCATAGCAGGTTACTCTAGCTATCCTGCTGGTGGTTCTTATGATGTTTTCTATCGTATTGAAGTTAGGTAGAGTAAGATTTCATATAAGTGAAATACCGATGAGTACAATGTTAAAACCCAATCAAACAAACAAACAAACTCTGATGACCACAGATAACCTTTACCCCTTGACTCAGTCAGCTGGGCATTGTAGTGCTGAACCATCAACCGTGTACTCCTCTCCGTTAAGGCTCACATGCATTGTGTGTGTGTGGGGGGGAGGGGGGGGGGGGGGATTTAAGGGGCATGGGGTCAAGCTAGCTATTTTCAGAAGACAAAAAAGAGCTCATCCCTTGGACATCTACATATATGGGGGAATTTGAATAATACTTCACACACAGGCTTATTATGCAAACATGTTGAACAAGCTCCCATTTCAGAGCTGTGAGCTCAAGGCCATTATGGGTAATTTTAAAATAAGTTTGCCGTGTTTAGTTAAAAGAATATATGCCATACAGAAAGAAAATACTTATCATTTCTAGTATTTATTGCTAACTGTTGTGTTTTCAGGAGAGCCAGATGTCTTACACATTCAGCGAGATTTTATCAACTCGAAGATATCGATCTGATTCCGGTGTCAACTACATGGATATGAAATTAGGAAATCTCATGGTACAGAAAATAGTCCGCATAGAAACTGACCAGGTAGGTTTGACGCTTGTTGTGATTTAGCCCTCTGGCTAAGGGCAGTTTGTTTGAAGAGTAGCAATGCTGTCTTTACTTAGCACTGGAGGAAAATTAACTTTCCAACATTATGGATGTATTCCCATCTACACTAGACCCAGGTGTCATTTAGCCTAATAAATAAGACCACACACACTTCTAAATATATCCAGCTGGTTGTCATTCATGTTGGGCGGTCTTTACTTAGCACTGGAGGAAAATTAACTTTCCAACATTATAAAAAAAAACACTTCACATCTAGGTTGTGCTAGTGTCAATTATTGTTGGAATACACTGCCATCATATTAGTGAAATACCCTTAAGCACGACATAATACACCAATCAATCAATGTTGGTGATTCAGATGGAATTATGTTTCTACTGTGTTTTATGTTATAAAAATGAATGTCCCATGAAACAATCTATAATCTATATAAAATATGACCTGGTCAAATCACCAGTATGGTTTAAGTTTTAAGAGATAACGTTTTCTTTATAATTAAATCTGTAAGTTCACGGTGTAAGTATTAGGTATGAATGAAATGACCTTAAGAACTGCGCAAAACTCCAATAAAACAAAGAAACAAACCAGCTCAAAAGATATATTGAAAGTTAACCATTGCAGGGAATTGTTTAATATTACCCCTCTACAGTGTACATGTATCGGCAATGTTCACTAAATGAATTGTATGTTTAATATTTCAGGGCTCCGATATCTCAAACCTGATTGGGCAGTACATGCGGGTGATCAATCGAAACAGACAGTTAATGGACCGCCTTCCAAAGTAAAACCTTCAACAAGAATGTAGAACAATATTAATATCCTGATAACAAGAAATGAAACTGCTTATCAATTATGGAAAAGTGAAGTTTGCAATACGAAGAGAAATAATGACGAAGGATGATTTAAGTTCTATCAATCTGTGTGGAAAGACTGGAAGGTTATCATTTTAATTTGAAAAAGTTGCAACAATTTTGCCTTCCATTTTGTATCCTGTGAGTTTATTTTTTGACGTGTTTTATATAGAATGTGAAGCACACAGGTCACTGGATATGCCGAAAAGCTTTCTTATTTTGATTTCGATCTTATATGTGTGTTTAAGGAAAGTCTGGGAAAATATTAAACTCTTAAACAGGTACACTTAAATATACACAAAATATCTTACAGCTTCCTGAATTAACCGGTTATCAAATAATTCATACATGTTCATCTGTAAAAATGTAAAAAGCTTCCCTTAAAATGGCTTAAATTTAATTGTGCATCATAAGGGGATATATATGTTATAAGTTTAGACTTTGAAGAAATTGAAGATGTTTTGGTGGATTTTAAATTCATACATTGTTGTGTCGTAATTAGTTGTGACGCTTTGTATGCAATATTAATGCTTTTTGGGAACTTAGTCGCATATCATTGCTGTGAAAACATCATTTATCACATATCATTATGAGAACACTTACATATCATGACAATGATAACATTATCACAATTTATGACAATGAGAACATTATAATAACATTTTATTACAACAAATTCCATAGCTCAATACCCAACACATTTTACATTGATGACAACACATATCATTTTCATACTAATTTTTATCTACATGTATGACAATTAATTTTTCATTATTATTTTACATTGGTTTAACAATCAATTCTATGCTACAAAAGAAACTTACATTATAGATAAGTATAGATAGACACATATTACTTTGTAACACATGTATTCATAATGCATAATATAAGATTAAAATGACATATTCTTTACATATTTTGATATTGTATGTCAAATTGGATTGTCGCTTTCAATGGGGCTGTCTATAAAAATCCAACTTATATTAAAGATTAAATATTGTGAAATATTTCTTTAAAACAAATTTTATTCACAGTTTGTTTGACAAGTTTTTTTAACAATAGATATTTTTGTTTAGTGGATGCATGATGTCAATGCACAGTTGGTGAAAAAGTTTTATAGAATTTTTACTGACACCATTACGGGCAGTTGGGAAAAATTCATGTTGCCCTCATGTTCTTGGAGATTGAAGCAGCAAGAAGCTGGGGCACTCATAAAATAATCTACAACAAAACCTGTCATACGATAAAATTCTGTCATGAGATTTTAATGTCGTACAATATTTTGTGAAAGTGGCTCCTGATCTGTTGTCGCATGTTTTTTTTTGGTGTTTTTGTTGTTGCCTGGCTCCTTATAATAGTTTTAGAGATTAGAGATTTGTGGTGAATAAGTGGTTATCTGGGATGGCTTAAAGGATTTCCAGTAGTGTACATACTGTTCCTAAATCTGTGTCGATTACATTATTGCTATGATAAACCAATTATAATGTACAAAGCCAATATATTTTCAATACATTTTGACTTTTCTATCATCATTGCCTTACTAATCTAAAGAACTTCTTCTTTTTTATGGTTACATAACCATTGTATATTAATTATTCTTAAAGCATATCAATACGCCTAATTCTTTTTTAAAAATGAAACTTTTTCAAACATCCTATAATATGTATATTAGCACGAACATCAGAAGAATGTAAAGCTGGTTCTTGCTCAAGCTGTAATCATTTTTGTAATTTTCTGTCTCGAATAAATGTTGACTGATACATATTTCTCAGCAAAATATCTTTAATAATAAATTAAATATATGGGGGAATTAATGTTTGGTGCATGTTATTATAAGTTAGAATGTGTGTATATGTTTACAAAGATTGTGATATATTTTAAACCAAATATCCTTTATTCAGCTGGTACTTTTAAGTCGTTTGGTGTGAGAGGAGAATAATAATGGTGTATAATAATGAACATTAGTGTATAAAAATGACATGTCTAGATGGTAAATTATAACTTTTAATGTAAATAGCAGATTGTTTTGATAAATAATATTGTAAATAACCACAGACGTTTACTATTTTAAAGTATGCTTGATAGTGATAGGATAATCATTCCAACTTTTATTTTTTTATTGACGTTTTAAATTTTTTTTTACAAATTTTAATATAAGCATAATCGTTTAACTGGACACTATTTTGTCTTCCTTAAGTGTTTTGTTTTACTTGTGTGAAAACAAACTTTTCTATTACGGTATCCTTTTTGATTTAAAATCTTTCAAGAAGAAATCAACATTTGAAATACTAAGTTGTCTACTTCTTTGCACAATGTACCCATATCTACAGGTAATGTAGGACTGTACAGAAGGAATGGTGAAAGTCTTGATAGCTGGGGATGAAGGAGCCTGTTGGTGATCACTGAGCTGGGGATGTTCATTAGAAGTCCCTTTGTGTGACTTGTGATTGCCCAGTCTTTATTTGTTGCTGATAATGTTAAGGGTGGTTTCCTTCACCAATTGGGCTGGCACACTGTCTTATAACAGAAACAAGTTTAAGTATGGCGTAAAACCCCAATCAAATCAAATATTTGTACCGGTGTCGCCAGATAATAAGAAGTTAAAGAACGGTCATTTTATATGAGCGCAAGTAGGTGGGAGCTTCCTGTGACCTGGTCCTCTCTGTTCATAGGGACAACACACAGCCGGTTTGTTGTGTCATGTATGAGTGGGTTATATTCTGCGCTTGTCTTTTGTCCTGTGATATTTTTGTTTGTTGCCAGTGGTGGTTTCCTTCACACATTGGGCTGGCATGCCGTCATTTGAGTGAAATAACCTTAAGTATGACGTTAATCCCCAATCAAACAAACAGTTTATCTTGTTGTTTGTTGTCAGAGACGTTGGCAGTATTCCCATCATCCATTGTGCTGGCATACCATCATGGGAGTTGAGTAACAGTATGTACAACATAAGGTGCATTCACCCAAAATAAATCAAACACCATTGGTCCTTTTGTTGTTGTTGTTGATGAAGGAAATGTAAAGTGGAATCAAACCAGAAACATATTATGTGCAATTATAATCAACATTTTACCAGTATATCTGTTTTATATAAGCAGAGCCTGATATAGCATTCCAGTTAAGTCATCATTATTTTTTTACCAGCATAATAAAAGAGTTGGAAATAAACCATTTTAAATATAAATTCTGTGTTTCGTTTCTTCATTTTATTTGGAAAGCAAAAGTTTGGTACATAGCAATGAGTAATGGCGAAGAAGAAAAATGATGTATATTGTGTTTCTTAAGTGTGGAGCCATAAAAGTAACATTTAAAATAAAAAATGCTACTGCTGAATAATTTGAACGACTTTATATAATAACTCGATTGAATGACTTATTAACTAGTTTGAAAGACTAAATAATTCGTTCTTGTGAGTTATTTAACCAATCAAATAACTGTCTTTTGTAGACATATTTTATATGTGGTCTTGAGAGAGAACATGGATTGTCTTACTTGATGGATATGTTAACTTCGTTATAATTTGCGACAATTTTTAAATGCATATGTAGGCCTTACTAGGAGGGCCCGTGGCCATGGCTTAGTGGTAGCATGAGCGCTTACTAATCCTACTTCGATTTACCTACCATTCACGGGATAGAGTCCGTCTGTCGACCATCAGGCATATGAGTGAGTCACACGATGTGGCTCCGGCAATCGCTGGGGAGGTTTTACAAGGTATCCTTCCGGTTTTCCAACGTAATTAGTCGAGGAAAAGTGAACAATCCATCGTCAGATAAGTGAAATACCCTTGAGCATGACGTTAAACCCCAATCAAACAAACAAACAAAAACAAGCCATACTAGGAAAGTCACTAATATTTGTTAAACATATATTATTAAAGAATGTATGAGAACGGAAGGCAGTGATCTGTAAGCTCTTGGTGATCAGGCTTTTATTTTCATTGGAATGAGATATGCCATTCCAATTAATACAGTCATTTGAATGAGTTAGTAAGTCTGAATAAGTTTTTGAGCAGCAATTTTTTTGTTATTGTCCATGCTGCTTTTACATCAAAATAAAAGAAATAAATAAGAATTAAGGAGACCATCTATGACACTTACAGCTACTCTGACCTAGGTATGTAATCCTCAAAGAAGCAAGAGAGAAATGGTTTGGTTAAAATGGCGGCTTGGACTTAAATATAACCTGGTGCTGTGCTGGGATGGGGTCCAGGGCTCTACATGAACACAATTCGTCTTCAATATGTATGAGACAGTGCGTGATCTTCACGTCGGGTTTTTCACCTTTTGTCCTGGAATGAGGAGTGAAATGACATAAAGTATGCCTTATAATCCCCCAATCAATGAAGCAATCATTTATATGCCTCACTAGAAGTAACTCAGATGTGAACAACATTGCAACGTCTCAAAATTCTGATGTCGGCAGAACCTGGAAGCCCATATAGGTTTTGCAATGTTTAGTATTTGGAACAGATTAAATTATACGTGTGATCTACAGTGGATCCTTTTACAGTTACAAATGTAACAGTATATTGAAAATCACCTTAAATTTCGTTTATGAACAATTCTGACCTTTTTGCTAGTTATGAAAGTTTTATAGCCCTCAAGCAACCAACTTTTGTTTTCTAAGAATTCCGATGTTTTCTAGCAGAAAAATGCTTTTCACGCCCTTTAAATAAGATCATAATAATAATTTTTATGGACGACATTTTAGGTGATTTAGGGTATGCATTAATCAATGCTGCAGTACCTTTCTGTATTGTATCATTAATAAAGGCTATAGATTTTAACCATCCATCAATATGGCCATTATTATATGACTGTGGATACAATGATGGATATGGATTGTATAGTGAACACGCATATGTGTTGTTAGGATTTCATCTCCGAGCTATTCAACAATACAGATGGGACTCATTAAATCTACAATAAAAAAAAAAGGAAAACCATACAATAACAATGTTAATAGAAAGGGCAGGCAATGTTGATTAAAACAAAATTAATTTATATTTGGCTATGGTAAGCCATTTTCTTATTTCTAACTTAGAACTGCATATATTTAATTATTTTCCACACATGTTGAATTTTTTTCTGAATACATGTATGTATAAAAAAAAAATGCCTTCATTTCACATGTTAAACAATCCACTTATGGTATATGAAATTCTTTTTAACATATGTGAAGAAAAAAACCCTGATATATTTTACATATTGTTGAAAAGAATTTGACATGTGTTAAATAATTCAATATATGTTAAACATAAATATGCATATGTAAATAAAACGTCTATTTTACATATTTCAAAATCATTTTTACCTAGAAAAAAAATGTTGGAACTCTTGTTCATATGTGAAGGAAATGCAAATAAATTACCAATTACAAATTTCTCTGACATGCGTTGCAGCTTTACAAATTCAATTTTTTCCCCCCTAAATTCAGTATATTTACATTAGATATCAAAGATTGGCTGCCACGAATATAGATTTAAACATAAAAATGTAGAAATAACAAAACCGGTTGCTACTTATAGCAAGCCTGTAATGCCTATGTGATTAGTTTATGGCAGGCTGAGCAGAATAAATTAGTTAATGTTGGCTTGCATATTTTTATTTCACAAATGTCTATTAATTTCACATAGAGGAATATATGTACATCCACAGAAATATAACTATTTATGCAAAGTAAACAATGAATTTTAGATATTGGAAATTGATTTCATAATAAAAATAATAATTCTTTATTTTAGACAGAAATGTCCATAAGAACAGCAGAAAAAAAAAATATATACATTAAGTGCCCGATGTACATTCCTTGTGCACCTATAGTACAATGCTTCATGCCATTTGGCTTGAATCATTGATGTCAATTTGAGATCTGAGTTAAATATTGCACATGTAGGCCTATCCTTGTTTTGATAGAAAACATACATTTTTTATTAATTACCCAAACGAAGAACTTTTTTACATTGGAAAATAATTTTACGATAAACAATTTCTACAAATACATAAAGCCATATAATTATATGAAACAGAATTCAGCAGATAAACCTAAGTCCATGTATATAACGGTAAAGGTTATGAAACAGCTAGCCAGCAGGTGTCCGACGCCATTTTCTTACAAATATCATAGAGACTACCTCTATGCAAATATTAACAAGCAACCAGATAATGCTCTTGTACTTGCTTGTATGGAGGTTTAAAAAAACAAAACATTTTATATAATGAAAGATTATATATAGTTACAGAAAATATTAAGAGAATGCCTTGATAAATTGACCACATTCGACAGAAAGGTTTGAAGAACTTTTATAATCTATTCAAAATCAAACTACTATATCATTTGGCAATTCTGTGATGATTTTATGGTGGAGGAAAGTCGTGACATGAATTTTAGACGGGCTGACGTAATTTAATACCAATACACCATACAGGTTTAACATTCATTACGTAATCCCTTTTTAATTACAGTTATTGAACAATATGGTGTGCAATTCATTTACTGTATAGAGAGTTGTAATTTACCCATTGGCAGCAAAACATAGATCAACGGTAACATATATACATTATGTACAGTTAGTTTGTCTAAACCAAGGGAGACGTGTGTGACTGACATGTTGAATGGCTTAATATTGTATGTTTGACAACAGTATATAACAATTCTGTATAATGTGAATATAGGCCCTATATAAAGCATAAGAAGCTCAATTTATGGCAGGGCGCGTTAAGACTTTTACATTTTTAGTCTGGTCTACTTGTAATATTGAATTCTTTTTAACATAACTAGATTGTCAAAGTTACGTTTTAAACATGTAAAATATATGGCTTTACTTCACAGATGTGAACATTTCTTTAAATAGGCCAACCCGATATAGGCCTATTAGAATCAATTTTACTTACGACTCAGAAAATGTACAACCTTTTAGGAACAAATTTATTTACAGCTATATTTTTTTCTTATATAGAGCTTATATACATGAAAGAGTGGAAATTGCTTTTGTACATAAGATTATATGTGAAATAAATACAAACAAGCCAACAATTAGTTATCCCCACAATATGATGAATTTGCCCAAAAACTAATCAGAGTGGTGGAATCAGGTTAAAATACAAGTTTATAGGGCCTATGTGTAATGTACAAAAAATATGTTATAAAGCCCTATGTGAAAAGATTGCCACATATGTGGAATAAAATTCAACATAGGTCCTATATTCTACATAAGACATGTAGGGAATCGACCGAAAATAAACTTTTATTTAACACCTCCTCACATAAGTGAAATCGTATAGGCCTATTAACATACATGTAGGCCCTATAATTAAGAAGAATTTCATAGACCTATAAGTGAAATGAATAAGTAAATAGGACATAACGGTCAGAAAAATAAAGTCAAAAGAAATAAACATACTTCATTTATTCAAAATATATAAATAAATAGCCAATATATACTGGTAAGGTAAAGGCTAACTCGACTTAATATTGTTTATCAAGATGACTTTGTTAGTCTGAGCGGTTCAAACTCAAAGTCTCATATTATAGCTGTATACTAAAATATTAAACAAGCTTTGCATGAGTAACACAGCTTTGTGTAACTATTGTTTGTATTCAGTGGTTACTAGGGTGTATAAGGTGTGATTTAAGCCCAATTATCTGGCAGGGTGGTTGCAACAAATACTTTAATCAGTGTTAATACCCAAGTGTGTGACGAGCCCTTGCCTGCTAGGCGGCCAAGTGGAACTCTTCTGTGTGGAGGTTGGTGAAACGCTATTGACACTGGAGACCATCGCATGACCGAAGTTGTTTTCTTGAACATCGAGTGTTTACCATGTAGCGAATTTAAGTCTTCGGTCAAACTAATTCCCCTTTTTCGTGTACAACGAACGGTTATTAACTGCATGGAATCTTATAGCTGGTAGAATACCGGTATACATTAATTAGAAATGGATTAGACGTGTCGAACTCCACTTGTAAAAAGTTATATCAGTGCACTTTTGCTGGACAGAAGGAAAAAAAGTCACAATACTGATGAGTTTTGTTGAAAAGTTTATGCAACTTTCTGGGTGACAGCGGTCAATTCAGAAAATTGTGGATAATTCATTGTACCGTTGTATTCTTCTCTATCGTTGTTGGTTGTCACAGTGTGGCTATTTTTCACAGTGCATCGACAGAAGAAATCCATGTATGGTGTACATTACATGTAATTTGTTTGTCGTCTGCTATTCTTGATCTAAACTTCAGTGCTTGGCTACCAGAAGATCTGAAGCAAAATAAGTAAGTTATATCGAAACTTTTAACATATTAATAATAATGAGATACAGAAACGTTTTAAGATTTGGAGGCATCATAGAATTAGGCTAGTCACTCTACCAAACGATCTAATGACTTGTACTGTACATGTAAACACAACCCAATTGATTTAAAGCTCCATGGTGTTAGATCCAGGTATCATCATTATATAGCACATGGTGTAGGGTTATATATGATAAAGACCGATTGGTCGTAAACCAAGGTACTACTATGGTTAGACCTATATATATTGTATTTCTTTAGAAAGTTACAAGCAAATTTAATACAATATTTTGTATATTTAGGGTAAAATGTGTGTCATCATCTGGGAAATTGCAACTGTATAGATACACCAGGACTGTACATGTAGGGAAATGACTCGGAACAGCTGCATAGCAATGCATTTCTGTTTTAAATCACCAAAAAAACACTTAGTTTCTGAAGTCACCCACATTACATGTAGCACACATTTGCACATTTTTGAATAGCTGGACTAGAGCTCTGTTGTAACATCACTTTCTGTGTGATGGGGCATGTTTTTACCAAAGTTGCACCTTAATTTAAAAAGCTTGATGATTCTTGGTGACATTTGTATCTAGTTGATAGTAACCCGTCTTTATTCTAGCCCTACCAATGTATAAAGAACTGAGTCTGAAATTTTTGGAAGATTTAGCTAGTGGAGAGCATCTTTTACCATATTCATTTGTGCTATAAAAGAAATACTGGTCAGCTCGTAGCGAGCCTCAGAATAATCTTGGGTTAAGCACCTGTCTTGTTGGGAAGTTTTCCAAAATATGTGCACTTTTAAATGGTAATATAAAACTATACTATGACAAGTATGTTTACAACTTAATGTTTTAAAATATAAATAGACGAAAAGCATACATGTACATGTGGTACCTAGGATAATTTGATGATTCAGCGTTCATTGCATTCTGTGAATAACACATAGCTAATAGCTACCA
Source organism: Mopalia vespertina (assembly GCA_030265115.1). Classification (NCBI taxonomy): domain Eukaryota; kingdom Metazoa; phylum Mollusca; class Polyplacophora; order Chitonida; family Mopaliidae; genus Mopalia; species Mopalia vespertina. Next base: position 4,706 of record JAQQZZ010140076.1, on the reverse strand, counting down.
GGGTATTTATCAAGTTGTATAATGTTGAAGTCTTTAGAGCATGTTCTTTATACAACTATTAAAGCTGGCTAGTTACAGTAATGTACAGTGGACTTAGTCAACCCAGTCTTTATTAACCTCAAAATAATAAAGCCTTTTACAATTGAGAGAAGGATTTTGTGCTTCTTGAGCCTCTAACAATGCACTTGTAAGTTTATATAATTCTTAACTCTTACATTGTTAAGTTACCATATTGGTTTTAACTAGCTTACAACGCATACCCTTTTAGTTTACGACTTCGCTTTACAAGTTTGTAGAAATAAAATTAGGGTTTTTAGTGTTGTACATGTCTATTTAACATGTTGATTGGTTCTGTTAGAACTAGTACTGTTAAGTAGGAATTCATGGCCGTCCCTTGTTGTGCCATTCAATCCAAATTTCCACCTTTTAAGGTTGCGCTTCATTAACTGAGTTAAAACACAATTGACCCCTATTATGAGCAAATACATACAGCAGTCCATGGCAAACCCGAACTAGTTAGCCTTCATAGGTAGACACCTGATAGACCTAATAAATTATTTCTCATTGTACTACATGCCTTACCATAGCAGCACTGTTATGTCCACATCTAGTTAAGACTAAGTCTAATCTGTTACAGGCTAATAGACATATCCCTTCATGTATGTTTTGAGTAGCACATACTCATTTTTGGGACTGTATAAATCTACCAGACAGGATGAGCTTGATTCAGGTACTGTTTTCATTTTGAGGGGATAGAATGCTATTTTAAAAAAAATGATTTGCAGTTGAATATAAATTAGATTTTGCAGTTAGGTGATATGTTCTAGGATAGTGATGGCCACTGTCGTTTTTCTTGCCCTGGGTTTACTCAAGCTAAGGGGTAACATTAAGCCTGTTTTGTGTGTGTGTCTTGCACTTCTAGCTGCACACTGAACCATTTGACCATGATACACATGATCTGATCCTCTTGTGTCTTGTCACTGTTCTTTGTCAGCTTTAGGCAAGGGGGATTTCCTTCTTCTATAGTTTGGTGCACCATCATATGGGACACAAGTAAATAATTACTCAGAAAAGTCCAAATGTAGTTACTTTCCTCTATTCAATAATTATTTATTTGATAATACAAAGGCATTCATGCATCTTTCAATATTATAAATATTGTGTAACTGGTGTGTTGTTTGGATGTTATTTATATACTTCTGGTAATAGGTATTATATAATGTGTTAAACTTATACAATGTTGCAACCTGCCTTTTAACCCTGCCAGCAATGTACAAGGTAACCAAGGACCATTGCATTTAAATATAACACAGGCAGGCAACAATACATAGAGGGAGGGTAAAGGAATAGTGGTGGAAGTGTGATGCCAGGGGAAAATGATTGATAACTCAGAAGAATGATATTATACAAGGGTACTGACCATTGGGTAAATCTAGACACCTAAGACATGACCTGGTCTATTCCAGGATCATTTAGAGAGTAGATATTATTCATAAAAACAATTATGAACAGATGAAGGAATGTGGGGAGGCTAAACTATTTTGTCAACATGATATATCATAACAAGTACACACCTTACAAACTGTGTACTATTCTGACTGACAACTATAAACCCAGAAACGTTTGTTTATTAGGCCAGTCAGTGAAGTGATGTAACCTATGTCATGAAGTCAACATGAACTAAATCTATAACCAACATATTTAACAGGTCATTTGTAGACTTACAACTGACTGAACTACATAAAGTGGTATTTTTTCGTCTTCATAACTTTGCAAGACTTCCTGGTATCACATATACAAGTATCATGGAATACTATCTTGGGGAATAAATATTTTAAAACAGCAGGACTATTATTATTATATATATATATACAATCAAAATTTTAAATGGCATCTCTTGACGGCATGGCACAATGCAGAAGGAAGGATTCACAGATTGCTTCTCAGTCTCTATGGGGGTTACAGCTTGCAGAACAAAGGCCGCTGAGCTGTGGACACTAGCTGCACATGCTGCTTATAGGATGTCGACTTTCAGTTTGAAAATACGTTTACTCTACAACATTTTGAATTCAAATTGGTAAATTTATTCTTCAATCTTCAAAGCTTACTGAATAAATAAGACACTTTAACCTGCTAACAAATCACCAGTTCACACAATTAAAAACAACACCACTTGCAAGATTTCTCCTTGTAATTTTTTGTTTCTTTGGGAAATCCTTAGCGAAACTTATAACTTGATATTTAAGATAAAAATAATTCATTTGTGGACCTGGAAAAAACTTGGATTATCTTAACGAAAAAATCAGGAAATTCTGCACAATTTCATCGTACACTTCTCAAGTCACTTCTGTAGCATAGCCGCTGTGTCTGGCCTATAAAGCCTGTCTGCATACCATGGGTTACATGCTGTCTATTGGGGGCCAGTTAATCGCAGTGAATTACCACATGCGGTGGAGGCTCATTGATCATTGTTGTCAAAGGAAAGGGATTACCCCCAAACTCGCCGCTCTAGGTAAGCGAATGTGGGGTGTATGCTTGACTCTTACAACAACAACATGTCTATTATTTAACCTCTCTACTGGGCAGACCCCCTGTGGTAAAGCCTATTTCTCTGTCCGAATAATAAGAGAGAAAACGGTACTTTGATCTACTCCAGAATTTTGTCTATAAATACAAATCATACATGAGGGTTTATTTGTGTTGTGTAAATCCAATGGTTTTTATCCCTGAATGTACTTTCACTTTCAAGGTAATGGAACAAATGAAATGTGTAATAACATTTGGCTGCTAATCTTACCCATTTTAAATGGCTTTCAACAATCATGACAGGAACATGTCACATTTGTTAGACACTGTGCTGAAATTAGTTTTCTGCAAACAGCTGACTATCTGTGATCAAATAAGAGCTTTATGTTTATTTCTTGTGGCAATCAACTGTGTTAGTTTAAGTGAATTGATGCTATCAACATTTTCTTGATATGATCATTGAAATAGGTACCCTCCTGAAACAGGGAATTAAAATTCTGCTTCTGTCAATGCCAAATGTTTCCCACTTAATAGCTCTTTTATCTATTATCAGCCCCATTCACAACAACTTCTTATATATGCAGATTGATTTATGTAATATATTAAAAGGGAGGCCAACTCCATTAAACTTTTTTTTCCCTGGCCGATATAAAAAAATCAACAAACTGAAACAGAAACATGATCACGTTGAACATTCTCTCTCCAGGATTAGAAATTGGAAATCTTAAAACTTATAATGAAGTACATGTATATATATATTTCAAGCAATTTTATCCAATGTGTATTTATCTAATGATCTTGTGGAGCTAACAGTGTTTGATTTTGCCCAACACTATTCAGAGTGGGTAGGATTTTTTTTATAAAGTCTTGAAGCTTGAACAAACATACTGCTATATATATTTTGAATAAATGAAATATATATATATGTGTGTGTTTTCAGAAAAGATCTCTTGGGTTATAGCTTTAAGCCAGGTTTAATTTCAATTTATTGTTCTCCCAAAGTTATTAATAGCTGTCTGAATTGATAATATATTTAACATTTTTATTGTAGTATTTTTTTAGTTTGAGCGTTTTGCACATTCCAGTCAAGAAACTTTTTCACATTGTTCTGTACTTTATTTCAGTCATGAAGTGAGACGAGCTTGAGTTCGGTCTGTACATTCTAGTCTCAGACATGGAGAAATATGAAAACCTTGGTTTGGTTGGAGAAGGAAGCTATGGAATGGTGCTCAAATGTAAACATAAAGAAACCAACCAAATTGTGGCCATAAAAAAGTTTCTTGAGAGTGAAGATGATAAAATGGTGAAAAAAATTGCCATGAGGGAAGTACGAATGCTAAAGGTTTGTAAAAAGAAAACTGTTTTTTTTTGTTGTTGGGGCAGTTGATGGATTTTGTTCTCACTACATGTTAAAGGTCTATCTCTAATTCTGGTTTAGTGGTTAAATCTGCTACTCATCTAATCTTGGGGATCAGATTCTCTGTAAAATGCAAGTCCTTTATATTTGGTATAATATATTAATACCGATACATATTGTTCATTGGATGGTCTTTAGTTTTTTGTTCTGGGTGCAGACATGCCATAGCCTCAACACTGTCACATGAGTTGAATAACCTAGAGAACGACACAGGGGCCCAGCACCACAGGGATTGACAAAAGTCTTATATGGGAATCATTATTTTCAATAATTTTACATTTGATTGTTTGTTTGATTGGGGTTTTACGTCCTACTCAAGGGTATTTCATTTATATGACCACATGCCATCCCAATGGGTGAAGGAAACCACCCTCGACACCACTGGCATCAAAGAAAGACAAGACGGGACAAATACAGGACAATAACAGGACACAATACAGACACCTTAAACAGATCGGCTTCCTGTTCCCCTTTAGCTCTGAGAGCACCAGGCAATAATTTTAGATGAAACGGATTCAATACTTCCTTTTTCAAATACGAGTATATTCAATATTTAATCAAAATTCAATTTCAATTCAAGCTTTCATTTATAATACATTGGTTTTCATAACATCAAAGGGCTGCCAAATCATAATTTTATTTGGTAAATAAAAATTCAATTCATTGTAAAAGGTACCCTAAATCACCTCCAATTTCGTCCATAATATGGCTACTTTAAAAGTTATTTTAAGGACTAACATATGGTTCCTAGGAAACAAATATA
>JAQQZZ010140065.1:0-13198 GCA_030265115.1 Mopalia vespertina | reverse complement strand
TTTTCCTGGTCAAAATATATCGAGGCCATATAAATCCTGGTTAATTTTTTGACCAGGTTTTTTTCTGGTCGCTGGTATAAGTAGAATTAGGAGAGCGACCTGCTATTTTCTTGGTCAAAGTTATGTCAATCATATAAATCCTAGTCACTTTTTTAACTAGGGTTTTTCTTGGTCGCGGGTATATGTATATAGGTATATGAAGAGCGACCAGGTTTTTATTAGCTTATATTATCAAAAATTATTTCCAAAATTTGTTTGGTCTAAATGTAAGATGTCGGTTTTTCATGGTCAAACTCAAAATTTTTGGTCCAATAATTATAAACGATTTTTATTTATTAGGCCTAAAAAAGGTGTCTTAATTCCTTCTTACCCGACCGACCCTACAAAATAGCTCCGAGTCTAAAGTTTTTATTGGCTTTTGAAAAAAAAATTTACTTTTTTTTTGCTTTTTCAAAAGACCTTTCTAAATTGGCATATTGTGTTAGCAAAATCGTTTTTGTAATGTTTTTCGGTCATGCAATCATCTGTATCAGTTTTATATACTATTGTTACTATTTATTTAGTACAAGGTCTACTAAAAAATAAAATTGACAAAATAAAAAAAAAATGCTGCCTACCTGCCAGGCCCAATTTTATTCAGGCCGTTAGAGGAAACACGGCATGTTTTTTTATGCCTGATATAAAATGTTGTGAATTAGATAAATAACCTATGACTTATACTACCAAGGAATACAAATCATAGCTCAAAAAAGCTCAACACATATGATGCTAACTTGCTAGCCCCTACAGTACTTTGAAGTTATGTACATTCCATTTGAAATTAACATACATGGGCATACAATTTTTTGTTTTGTCAAAATGTTACCTAGGCCAAATAAATCTTGTTAACTTTTTTTACCAACTCTTTCTTGGTAGCAAGTTTTAGAAGGCATAAGTGATGCCTAAATCAAATTGTTCTTGGTTACATTTAAAAAAGTATTTTCTTGGTTGGATCAAAGGGACCAACATTTTTAAGGAAAGAAATGTTATCCGAAGATAACAATTCTTGGCTACTTTCTGTGTTTTTCTTGGTAGCTATTATTCATAGAATTAAGTAATTTAATATAATGTGTCATATTGTAAAATTTTCAAGTCAAGATAAACATGTCTCATTCCAAGAGCTACAGTTAAAAATCTGCCAATATTTGAAAATAGAAAAATATATTCATTTAAAAAATAATAATATAGAAAACTTTAATGCGCTTTGGCAAAGATGGAAAGCTTTGTTATGAGACTATGTTTTATTGTCTATCTTTTCACCCATTTGTGTATTATTAATATACTACCCTTACCTATATAGGAATGTTTGTCTTAAAAATTTATAACACGATAGTAATTATACTTGTTAGAAATTTGGTTGAATGAATATTGGAATAAATAAATTTAAAAAAAAATAATAATAAATACCCCAGCAAACTGATATTTCAGAACATACAATGCTGTAATACAGAACATATTGTAAAATTTTAAACATGCAGTGCATAAAGAAGTTATTTAACAAAGGAATTATACTAATTACTATAATAGGATTTTATTGTAAAAATATAAACTATAAAATAGGTTGCATCTAGACTGGTCATGTTCCTGTAGTTTACTTCCAGTGCAGACAGATCCAATTAATGTTTTTATAAAGAAATCTTGAAAGTCTTACTATTCCATTTGGAAAGTTCATAAAGAGCTGATCACTCCTGCACTGTGGCTAGCACACGACAAGTAAAAAATATCCACAGGGTAACCTGTGATGTTTACATGTAGGTTTACTATAACACCTTGATGAACATGTTCAACCTCAGTCCTGCAATATCTGGTGGAAAACCGCCAGTTATAGTCGAAAACTGATATAGTTTTGGGTAACTATGCCAGCACATTTAAAGAAATGATTCTTAGCTCCTCCTTGCATTACCCAGGAACAGTTGAATGGTCCTAGTGTTTTCATTAATCTCCAGTTATGCAGTGTATAGGGAATTTTGGGGCTTTGAAAGTTGATACACAAACAGAGAGATCTAGAAATTGCACAACCAACTCCATCTCCAGAAAGAAAGGTGTGCCACTGTTGACTTTTGGAGACATGTTAAAAGCTACTACAACACCCAGCATCAAGTGTTCATCCATCCACCAATGTCATAAAATCTTCAAAGATGAGTAATAACTTTCTCAGAATGCACCAATACTGGGTAACTAAAAAAACAAAAACATAAATTTCTATATGAAGGGAACCTGATATAATACAGGATGATTTTGACTAAGTCCAAGATTTTAAATCATATAAGATATGAAGAAAAAATTTAAAAAACAAAATGTTGCAATGATAAAAATATTTCACTATACTGTAATACATGCTCTTCAATAATAAACAAAGGTCTAACACAAACTGTGAACTACAGTTGCACTTGCTCCCCTTATGTAATTTGGTATTTCTTAAATTCTTATATTGTAAAACAGTGCCAAACTGAAAGGTAGGATAGTAGATGACCAGGATAAAACACATGTTGGTAAACAATGACCAATAACCAGTTTACACTTCTTTTGAACAGGGCTTTGCTCTGTTGATAGATTCGATAATACACGATTTGATGTTGGAGAGAACATTTGGATTTTTATCTACAGACAAAATTTAAAAAAAAAAAATTTTAACAGCTGGCATGGGTTTGTGCTAGGTCATTCACCGATGGACACTTTTGCAAGCCCAAGTCAACAGATACATGGAAGAAAGCGCCAGATTCAGGATTGAGAAATACTACTTACGAGTTACTTTTGGGTCTATGTCTGTCATAGATGATTATCTTCTGATGTCTCTTCTAATTAGCCACTAATTATCATCAATCATCTTTTTCTGTCGTCCCAAAAAACAAAACCCAGGCCGATTGGGTACAACAACAGCTCGTACAGCTCGTACAGCTAAAACTGTTTTGTAACTTGTACTCTTCTATGCGCTGCTGGGGGTCATAGGTCACAAAGTCCCGAGCGAGTTTCATGTGTCGAAACCAAAGATCTCCAACTTTCGAATAGTTAAACTGTTCTGCGTGATATATCTTCTTTTCCACATAATTGTGTACTATTGTCGACGTTGAGAATCAAATGAAGAGGATGCTGTGTGTTTTATTGAGTGGAATTTCACTTGGATGTGTCTACAGTGAGATTTTGTCGAGAACATTTTTTGGGTAAGTATACAACAACAACGAGTTGTGTATTCTACATGTACCACTTGTTGAGAGTCAGACTGTTCAGGTATAACCTTAAATGACGTCTAACCTTCCACATTTTCTTTTGACCATTGTATATACCAGGTATCCACGCCATTCCTGACATATACATTGGCCACAAGGAAATGGTGAATGTAAGACGTCATTTAAGGCTAGTACAGGTACAGATTTATCAACATAAGTTGTGGGAATTCTCTTATTACTTTACATCAGCCCATTGTGAAATACTTGTGTTAATAATATTCGATCGTGTGTGTATTTTTAAATAAAAAGGAAAGATAAAGCGCAGTGAGTCTTTAATGAATGTCAGAGTCGTTTAATTTACTTTAAAAGATACATTTCGGTATTTTACTATTAACTGACTAGCATTATCTCTGTGAATAAAATATATAGGGACAAGATGGGCGTGGAAGGGTTGATCTTTATTCTTCTTAATATCCATACACTATTAGATATTGAGAAAAATCATGTCACAAGGACAGGTAATTACATACACATATGTTTCTTTGTTTGTTTGATTGGGGTTTAACGTCGTAATCAAGGGTATTTCACTAATATGACGACGGATCGTCCACTTCACACTGTTCCTTGCCTCATTACGGTGGAAAACCAGGAGGAAACCTGGTAAAAACCTCTTGAACCTCGTGAAAACAAATTCACCGATTAACTTCAAGTAGCTACCTCCTGTCAAGACGTCAGATGGGACTGCACTTCACCAAATTCGGTAAAACACAATGGCCCACCCGGTAACAAACTTGAAAACTTCTTGTGGAATTCAAATCAAACTTAGTGTGATTGTTCCATGTGGCATGACGTCACTTAGGATTAGTTTGGTATTTGTCGGCCAACAGATTACGTCCTACAGGTGGTGCCACCTGTTGGCATAGTCTAATTTTGTTTTCTGTTTATTATCTTGAAAAATCTTGTGGAATTCGAATCAAACTTAGTATGAGTGTTCCATCCGACAGGATGTCACATGGGATTGATTTTGGCGTATGTCGACATACATAAGGCGCCACCTGGTGGCAAAGTCTAAATTTGTCTTGTGTATGTTAACCTGAAAACTTCTTGTGGAATTCAAATCAAACTAAGTGTGATTTTTCCATGCGACATGGTATCGATTGGGATAGTAAATGATAGGTGCCCAAACGTTTGGCCTAACTCAGGCCCTGACTTGAAAATATATTAAATTACCTGCAGAAGTCATTCAGTATTCATGATAAAAATTCATCTAATATTGTTTTGACCTGTTTGTTTCATTTCTTTTCCAGGTCTTTTCAATAAGTATTATCAACAACAACGAGGAAGGCCACACATGCCCACAGATACCTGATTGAAAACCGTACCATAAATACAACAGCTGAAGATGTAAGGGATGCTGTTGTGGATAGGAACCAGCCATTCATCATTTTTTTGAGTGACGTTTTACAGTCAACAAAAGTTGCGGTTTATTCAGAGAAAACCCCACTGATCATAAAGGCGTTAAACATACTAATAGCTCTCCACTGTGTACTCAACATGTCAACTGTTGCACGTGGCAACACACTTTGGCTTACTACCGGAAGCATATGTTGGATTAAACGCCCCAAAGAAATTCGTAAGTGTAATAAAGCTGCTGCAAAAACTATTATAATAAAACTGATGAAACCTGGAAAACGGTGTGTGTTTACAATTTTGCTGTGATTTTGTGGTCACCATATATTTTACTTTAAATAAAACTTGTTTACACTACTTGTACTCTTTTTTATTGTTGTTTAAAATGTAGTACCTAGTTCAAGTTTGCTATTTAATTTATTTGCACACATCATGCATTTCTCTGATTTTATACTTGGTCAAATTGGAGCCAAAAGAAAAATATGTTTCTTATCCTGAAAACTGGGTCAGTTCCAAGCAAATAACTGAATTGATCAAATTTTGAACAGACCATCAAAAACTTGGTCAACCTTTTTGTGGTTGAAACCAACCGACTTTTATTGTAGTCACAACTGACCAGCTTTATTGCAGTCGCCTGCGACCAGAAAAAAAAATCAGGTCACCAGGAAAAAAGCTGGTCGAATCGACCCGGAAAAAGCTGGTCGCAATGACCAGGAAAAAGCTGATCGAATCGACCAGGAAAAGGCTGGTCGAAAGTCAGATCAACCAGGAAAAAGCTGGGCGAAAGCCAGTTTGACCAGGAAAAAGCTGGTGAAAAAGCCAACCAGCTTTTTCCTGGTTGGTCATGACTGAACTAAGTTTTTACTGGTCGCTAACCACCAGATTGTTTCTGGTCGTTTCGATCAGATTCTTCTAACAGTGTGTACGGAAACAATTCGCGCTATCAAACAAACCAAAAAACACGGCTACAAAAAATAAGATTTGATTTTTAAATTAAGTTTAGAAATGTATTTTTGTTTCAGACAATTATCCTGGTATTTGCCGATATGAACTGATATACACAATTTGGCATATATTCGGAACAATGAGCTATGGTATGATCATACCAATAATCATTATGCTCGGCTTTTACGTCCACATCGTCAGCATTGCCAGAAAGCAGGTGGGCAGAATCATTACTTCATATAGCGACAATGGTTATACTTGCACTTATATTATATATGTGAATAAGGCAAGTGAATGTAAATATTGCATGAGTTAAAAACGAAACATAAGCTCATTGCGTAGTGTATAACTAACAGGATGCTTCATAGAACAACTTTCAGTGTTAATTCCACTGAGTTTTTCGGTCGATGGATCGCCATAAAAGACGCAATCGTTGCTCGTTGGGCAAAGAAAGAAACAACAAACTGTCCTGTATGCATCTATAAGTATCAGTTAGGATATTAAATGTTGTCCCATAAAATGATCTTAATACCGTATAAAATCCTAATAAATAAAAACACAAAATTTATTTACAGAAACATTCAACCATGGCGATTTTCTAAAAGCCTTATTGAGCTGCAATTCGAAAAAGTTAAAATTAGGTGGTTTCACCTGGTTAATTGAGCATGCATTCCCAGAACGAATTGATATAAAGCTACATTTGCACCAGTTCAATTATTCAGTTTTCGGTCACGCGAACTGTTCGTTGGTCTACATGTATTGGATGGCAATAACACGGTTTTAGTAAAATTTAAAGTATAAGCCGTTCATTCCATCATGTCTCACAAAATGGCGAGTATATCTTGTGTCAACATTTAGCTATGTGGACACAATAATTACCAGGAAATATTATGACTACCACAGAGAAATTTAAGTTTACCAGTCAAGAAATGTAAAAACTCCGAAGAATGATAATGAATTATTTTGATTCAAGGTTTCAGTTTATTTTAAGTTTGAAGTATATTAAAGAAACATTTGCACTGATGAAACAGTTTGTATTACAAATCGCACTTGAAACATTGAAGTAGCCTAAGTTTTTCAACTTGGAAACAAACCTTTCCAATATCTGTCTGGTACTTGTGGAGCAAAATAGCTCTAATACTTACTGGTTAAAATACCCTGATTAAGTGTGAGGCGTCTTGTTTTTAATATCCAGTCTCACTATGCGATGTGTAGTTATGACTTAGGGATTGACTTTGCGGCATTTTGATTGGTCGACTGTTAAGCATTATCGCCATTCAACTTGTTTTCAGATACACTATTTGAGGAGCAGTTAATATGATATTCATAAGTTGCTGTAGGAAATATTAATTACCTACACAAATCTATAAGGTGCTTTACACAAAGGTTATATGAGTATTGCTCTTATAAGTAATCTACAGACATCTCGAGAGAAGGTAATGGCCATTCACACGGTATATAGAGTATTGATAAATATGTATCAAACATTATAGAAAGTAACCAATGAATATACCCGCTTAAGAGAAGGAGTCTTACAAGTTGTCTGATACAAAGCGAAGTTTTCGTTTGTGTACGATACTGTGATATTCCTGTATAAGGAGATTAGCTAGCTGGGTGATAGGTTGGTCACATTGGAATACAGAATGAATTATTTTTTTTAAGACCATTTACCTGGTTCCCAATTGAAAACCAATGGATAAAACGTTTTAAGAGTTTTAGTCCAAAACGCTTCTCTTTCTAAACGTTTCTGTTTGTTTTTCTCTCCAATTGGAAAAATTGTGGGTTATTTTTCAATTGGCATGAGCTCAAAATGATCTGTAGACAAATGACCAGGAAGAGAAAAATGTTAAGCTGTTAGGGATATGAGTTTAAACTTAATGGAAGGTGATTTTTGGTTTCATCACGAAATTGCTTCAGACACTCTGGAGGTATGAGGTATACCACATTTTTAAATCACAGCTCAAACTATCTACTAAATATTAAACATTTCTAGTTTCTCGCTAACAATGGAGACCTGACCTGGTATGTAAGAATATAGGTTGCATCTAGTCTTCATATATTTTGAGGACCTGACTGACACGGTTACAGGGCGATTGTGGTGTCGTCGTTAAAAAGTGGATTTTTTTCCTTGGCCTAAATTATAACTGTTCAATTGGGATTTACTTCGGCGAAGAAGTCACCTAATATATCCTGTTATGACCAGGACCTTAACGAGAACAGAACCGCCCGGTTTAAAGTAGCGAGAGTGCTACCTTGATAATAATTCCATTGAAAGTACGTGGAGGAGGGAATGATTTAGCATGGAGTAGTAGTAGTTTTTAGATTTTGATGGGGCATGCAAGCATGGAGTAGTTGGTGTGTATCTGTAGGCTTAATGAAGTATCTAATTTACGGCCCTGGTATACACCGTAACATCTAAAAAAATCTACACTATCAAAGTTGGTATTAGGCTGGAATTTAATGTTAGGATCATGCTGATTAAGAGTGGCAATATAGATCAAGGTCATTTCTGGAATGCTGAGGATAGATATGTCATCCAAATAGCGAAGATACAACAGGGGCTGCTCAGCACACGTTCCAAGAACTTCACTTTCCACTCTCTCCTAACAATGGAAGCAAAGTTGGGATTTAATCTCTATATATAGTTATGGAAACTTTCATTGGTTAAAATTACTCCCCATGATGGTTTAATGAATACAATGAACTGTTGGGCTAAAAAGCATTCACCTTCTGTCTCGGAGTTGTTTCTATACCTGACTAAATTACCAACAACTTGGGTGAAATATTACCTTATTTCCATTGAATTATATTTGACATTACGCATTTTTGTTCTGTCTGGGATAAGTATGTAGACTTCAATTAAGGTTTAACGCCAGCACGATTGGTGGCGCAAACCACCCTTGACGTCACTAACAGCAAAAAAAGATAAGACAGGACAATCACCATACAAATACATCATAAACAGATAGGCTTCATGTAACCGCTTAGTTCCGAGAGCTACAAGACAACATGAAGCTCTCTCCAAACCTGCCGCTTTTGATATTACGTAAAGCATAACGCAAACATACAAGTGGATTAAATCTGGTCCACTCGCCATAATAGCATTAATCTATAAACTATTAAAATATATTGTAAGTTGACATGATGCATATGTTTGTATACATGATAACAATTTCTCTTAACAGGCAAAAATCATAGCGGCACAAGAAGTGGTGTGCTCGCGTGACCAGAGCACCAAACGAAAACCGGTCAGCGCCATTGCACGAGAGCTCAAATCCACTAAAATGGTAGCTATGCTGCTGGGGCTCTTTTCACTGGGATGGTTTCCATTTTGCGTTTTAGTTATAGTTAGACTGGGATGTAAAGACTGTATTATAAACGTATACGTCAGGTAAGCTGTTACAATGCCAATTAGCAATTCAAAGAAATACTTTAGAGTGCTGACAGACGGAGGGATATGTATGGGTAGTTTTGTAGATGCATGGCCAACAGAAGGGTGGATAGATTGGCCGGAGAAAAGACTGATTTCACGAAGAAAATACATTTGTAGACTAGAATTGCAAATCAATAGCCATTACATTGTAGTTGAGGTGGTGAAAAAGCACGTCTTACACTATTCACAAGAAATGGAAAAAGCAGCAGTGTGATTGGAAATATTTACGAGTAAGACGTTCCAGATAAATGTTATTGCACTTTGCACGTTACATACTTCTTTTCCGTTGATAAAGACAACATCGAACCCGGAAAGCCTTAGCATTACACAATAGAAGCAAACAAGGAAGTCAACTAAGGTGCATCATAAAATACCATATGTTCGAGTTTTATAAAACTTTAAACGTCAGCAGGGCCATTAATAACTTAGATTTGTTTTGTCGTCTATAAGAGCCACATGTTGCAATGATGTGAAAAAGGGTTTGTCGGTCGCACACGCCATAACAAGTGTTTACCATAAATTGTCGCTCTCTTCTGTGTTCTATCAGAAGATATCAGAGAATGATCTACTTTTGAATTTACTTGATTTACTAGTACTTCCTAAGAGTCAACCTGTTTACTCTTTACACATGTCGTTTCGTGTTATTACCATGTTGAATTGCACTCCTAAGCAAAGAAGCAACTGTAGCCATCTATTGTGTTTTTTTTTCTGAACAAAACACATTTTATAAGTAAGAAGGCAATATTTTCATAGCGCCAAAGCTCTACACTAATATAGGCCTATATTTCAATTCTTACCTTTGGACAAAAAAAAGTTGTCGTACATTTTCTTGTTGGATAGTCTTATTGTGCTGGAAGTTTGGTGTAAGCACAACTTTCGCAATTAATTGGACAAACGATAGTTGCCTTTGGGAAGAATCTTAAACCTTTCAACGCTGGCGAAATGCGATGTAGGAAATTAATTTATCAATGTATGCAAATTCGTAGCGCCTTAGATCTAAACACTTGGCAAATCTTCCTGTATTGGCGTAAATACCTTTGAAGTTACTCAGGTCTTATAAAGTGTACTAAAAAGAATCGATACATATTGTGTACAATTCGTAAATTTTGAGTGGCTTCTGTCATAAAGAGAAAAAGATTAAGTTTACCTTTGAAGTAACGAAGACTTATAACCAGCTTTAAAGGTAATTAATAAACAGGTGCGTACAAAGCTGTGTGTCTAAGGTAACACATGTGTGGGATAATGAGTCGTGTTCAATCAATCACCATATTTTAAGATACAAAACTATTTCAAAATTGTTCCACATCGAATTTACAATAGTCGTTATTCCTAGACAAATGGTAATGTGCCAGCTGGTACTCAATAGCTATATTTTAATTAATCAAATAACTAGATGACACATTCAAACGCCCCACACGAGGGCCTATAAATTAAGTTACAGACATATATTGACATGCGTTATTTGTTTTGTATGGTTTATCTAATTCTGTATTGACAAAGGACACCCCATAACTCATGGCATTGGGGATATAATTTTTGTTTTTTGTTTGATGGTTACACTCGATTACCAAATTGTTATAACTTATTAAATCATTTGCTGTATATGTACACTGTTTTCTTTTAATGTTCCAGAGCAATATGTCGTTTAATGTTCCATATGAATTCGGCTGTGAACATCTTTATCTATGCTGGAAGGTTGAGTCAGTTTAGGACGGCTTTAAAGAAAGACCTGGTCAAGATACTATTGTATTTCAATGTGCAGCCATGTGCGCGTGTTGGTCAAGATCCAACTGCCCAATAGTAGCCACGGTAAACTGCCTGTTCGTTAGAGCTGCTCAACATTAGCCACAGTACATTGCCTGCTCTTTGGAACTGCTCAACATCATCCACAGTAAACTGCCTGCTCGTTGGAACTACTCAACATTAGCCACAATAAGTTGCCTGCTCTTTAGAACTGCTCAACATTAGCCACAGTAAACTACCTGCTCTATAGAACTGCTCAACATAATCTACAGTAAACTGCCTGCTCTTTGGAACTGCTCAACATAAGCCACAGTAAACTCGTGAGAACGGCTCTACATTAGCCACTGTAAACCACCTGCTCTTTGAAACTGCTAAACATAAGCCACAGTAAACTGCCTGCTCTATGAAACTGCTCAACATAAGCCACAATAAACTGCCTGCTCTTTAGAATTGCTCAACATAGGCCACAATAAACTGCCTGCTCTTTAGAACTGCTCAACATAAGCCACAGTAAAAGCCTGTTCTTTAGAACTACTCAACATTAGCCACAGTAAACTGCCCGCTCTTTGGAACTGCTAAACATAAGCCACAGTAAACTGCCTGCTCTTCGGAACTGCTCAACATAAGCCACAGTAAACTGCCTGCTCTTTAGAACTGCTCAACATAAGCCACAATAAACTGCCTGCTCTTTAGAACTGCTCAACATAAGCCACAGTAAACTGCCTGCTCTTTAGAACTTCTCAACATTAGCCACAGTAAACTGCCTGCTCTTTAGAACTACTCCACATTAGCCACGGTAAACGGCCTGCTCTTTAGAACTGTTCAACATAAGCCACAGTATACTGCCTGCTCTTTGGAACTACTCAACATTAGTCACAGTATACTGCCTGCTCTTTGGAACTGCTCAACATAAGCCACAGTAAACTGCCTGCTCGTGAGAACGGCTGGATTAACATTAGCCACAGTAAACTACCTGCTCTTTGGAACTGCTTTACATTAGTCGCAGTAAACTGCCTGCCCTTTGAAACTGCTCAAAAGTAGTCACAGTAAACTGCCTGCTCTGGAACTGTTCAAACTGCCTGCTCATTTATATTGACGCAGGTCTGTCTACAACCCGAATCTCTTATGAGGGATACCGTTCCAGTGGCAATGTATAGGTCTAACCCTTCGGTTTAAACCGCAGGATAAGACCTATATAGCGTGCATTCAGGGAGTAAGGCGTGAAAGAGAAGCGTTAATTGTCTTTGTTTAAATTGTCTCGATGTATCGCACAGGCTCGATGCACTCTTAAACAGGGTAGTTTAGGTTAGTTGTCTTCGACGAATATTTCCACTGTAATGATTGATCACTTTTGTCAATGATGGTGTTGCTGTTGTACCATTGAACCATATTCTACCCTTTTATACATTTGTAATCTATTGGTAATAAGAAACTAGTCTCCTAACAATGATGTCAATTGTTAAACTACCCCCATTTTCAGCACAGTGTTACCCTCAACATAGATGATCAGGTAATACGATAGACGCAAAGTATCGACAAAGGTTTGATTCTCAATATTGAATGCCGTGTTTCAACTCAGCTTGCCGAAACCCCAAGGTGATTCTTAAAAGGTTTTCTCCCAGTTTCCGGCCAACGACCCGTAATGCAAAGTCGCCGTACAAATAAGATATCCTTGAGTACGATGTAAAGCAAAATGAAATAAACACGTTTCAACAGTAGGTTCACCGTCGTTTTAATTGTCAAATCTTTTTTCTTTTTTTTTGATAAATGTATTTTATTAATACGGCTAACGTTCACTGCCAAGATCTTGTATGAGCTGTACGTGAACAAGGTAGATGCAGAGTTCTGTATCTCTAATAGTCTATTATACAATGCAGCTTTATTAAGATATATGGGTTCAAATAATAGGCCTGCTGTCAAATAATATTTGAGATAATGAATTTTCTGACACATTTTATTTGCCAGACGGGACTTGAAATCGCCCATAAGCCTTGTTAAAAGTACGAAAACACGGTTCAAGTAATCTGTTGCCAACCCACCATTTGTATCTCTTCTACCCTAACTGTAGACATGAAATTAGCAGCCGGGCCAGTAACTTACATTTTTACGCATGCATGTATTCCTAATGAAATGATACCACATATATTCGACAGAGGTATTAAGCCGGTAAGTCTATTTAATTGAAGATTTGTGTGCTACTTCAATATCCGAACACAGAATGGGACGCTCAAATTATGTAGCTGCAGTGAACAAGGCGGACCTCCGTTGCCTCAATCGGTCATGTTTTTCCCTGGTTGTGAGGTTCAATACTGAATATTGTTAATGAGTTTCCTTAGTGGTACTTAGACAAACAGTAAATATGCCCAAGCTACATATGTAGGGCCTTTATCCGCATAACTCGCTGTTCGAAATAAACAAGTTAAGTCAATATTTGTTTGGAATAACTTGGCCACGTCTTTAT
>JAQQZZ010140054.1:0-13199 GCA_030265115.1 Mopalia vespertina | reverse complement strand
CTGTTGTGTGAATGACAATACACTGTTGTGTGAGTGACAATACACTGTTGTATGAATGACAATACACTGTTGTGTGAATGACAATACACTGTTGTGTGAGTGACAATACACTGTTGTATGAATGACAATACACTGTTGTGTGAATGACAATACACTGTTGTGTGAGTGACAATACACTGTTGTATGAATGACAATACACTGTTGTGTGAGTGATAATACACTGTTGTGTGAGTGACAATACACTGTTGTATGAATGACATTCCCTCAACTCAAGCTTAGCATTATAAACACCAATCACTCCAGCCAGAGGGCTACAGATAGTTTGTTTAGAGCCTAACAATACTGTTACTTGGTTAGTTGCCCGGGTCTAGCCAGAAATCAAACGTATGGTGTCCAAAACTGATCATTTTGCTTCACTTTTTAAGTAACTGTGTGTTTCCCTATCTCCTGTATGTTAAAGGTTCTTAAAACAGGGTGTCCAAATGAGGCAATTGTTCTATTCAGGGTGTCCAAAGGACACTCCTCTATATACCCCGTGACTCTTTGAGTGGCTGGTGAACTCCAGGATGCCCCATTGCTGTCTATATAAAGGGTCTACATGTATATGGCGCCCCATGAGGGTGTAAATTGAGCTGACTAAATGTTGAGTTGTGTTTTTTTTTTCAGATAAAATCAAACATTAAAAGCGCTTTTCAACAGCAGTCAAATGTGACGCCGTCGCGTTCAGGGCCAGTGAGACGAACAATGGTTACAAGAGTTATGGAAGCAGTAAAAGCTGTGGCACTGTGTCATAACGTTACACCAGTCTATGAGGGTCCTGAAGGGGAGTCACAGGAGACCGAAGCTGACATGCAGAGTCACCAACATGTGGTCTATCAGGCTTCAAGCCCAGATGAGGTACGTGCTATTCTCATGTTAATCTCTATTGCAAAATAATAAATGAAACCACCTTTATGTGTAAAAATTACAATTTTAAATAGACCTCAAACGATCACCTAAACCTGTGGTAAATACTTTCAAATACATATTTTTGAACTTGCAAATGCTAATAACAAGAGTTTTTTTTTATCCCTCAAAATTTTAAAAAGGTTATAATAATACATCTAGATAAGAAGAAAATTTTACTGATAATAGAAAAGGTACATACTTGTAGTAGGTTAACATATGAATTTTATATAGTGGTGTTTTGTTGTGGCCATTTTTTGAGGAGTGACTAATCGGGTGTTCAGTGATTAGTGTGGTGGTCTGCTGGTCACACCTACAACACACAATGCCATGGCTCTGTAGAGGCCTGGGGTATCCGAGAAGTCCCAAGAAATCGCCAAACATGGGCAATGCAAAGTCACCAAGAGTGAATAGTCTTGACTAGAGTTAAACTCTAATCAGTTATCAAATAAAAAATTCTATATAGTGGATATGTTTCTTGATTTTTTTATTTTGTTGAATTTGTGATTTAAGGTGGCCCTTGTGAAGTGGACAGAGAGTGTGGACTTGGCCCTGGTGAAGAGAGACTTCACAGAAATGCAGCTTAAGGGACCAGACGGGTCTATTCTCTCCTATCAAATATTACATGTCTTCCCATTCACATCGGAGAGTAGGCGGATGGGGATTATTGTTAAGGTTAGAGTTCTGTTTAAAGATCTGTAAACATGCCGGTATAAGCTGGTTGCTAAAAGACTGCTTATTTGTATTCTTCATTCTGCTTTCACAAGTCCACTTGATGCTCAGGTACAACAATAAATGACTGGGATAAAGAATATTGAGATAATGAATGCATTTTCATCAAGCAGTATCTGTGTGTCTATGTGATGTAGCTTTGGAGTGAAATGAAAGATTTCAAATCTGTGTATTTTATTTGAAAATATGGCTCAAACCAGTACATGTAGGCAGTCAGATTAATAGGGACTGTTTTGTTGAATTATATCTTTCATAGAACTACTTTTTAGTAGTGGACAGACTTGTATTGGGTATGTGGCTGTTGGGATTCCATGGAAGAGATTTTTGTTCTGTCTTTTTAAACTAGTTCTTTTTTTGTAGGAGATGCACACAGGGGAGATAACTTTTTACCTCAAAGGGGCTGATGTTGTGATGACCTCTATTGTACAGTATAACGATTGGTTGGAGGAAGAGGTAAGACACAGGGGAGATACCCTTTTACCTCAAAGGGGCTGATGTTGTAATGACCTCTATTGTACAGTATAATGATTAATGGAAGGAATACGTAAAGCCAACAAATAGTGTGGATCAAACATTTAACATGATGATACATGTACAAATTTGCCCAGCAGAAGATCCGGGAATAGATGCCTGAGTGAGACAGCTTAACTTAAGACTAATAAAGTGGTTAGCTTTTTTTAATAAAATAAGTTTAAACAACAATTCGCTGCTTTGTAAAAACTTCATTCAAATGGTATTGTACATTAGGCATGACTGGTCAGTTGTCAGTATATTGTGACTGGGAAGAGTATCCGGAAGTTCAACAAGAAACTCTGTCTTCATATCATTTAGCGGGTGGTTCGGTGGAGCTTCATGTTGGCCTGGTGCTCTCAGAGCTAAAGGGGAACAGGAAGCCGATCTGTTTGTGGTGTCTGTATTTGTCCCGTTTTGTCTTTGTCTGTTGCCAGTGGTATCAAAGGTGGTTTCCTTCACCCATCGGGCTGGCACGTTGTCATATAAGTGAAATACCCTTGAGTACGACGTAAAACCCAAATCAAACAAATAAAACAATCTTATCATTAAATAAGAGCTGATTGATACATGTAGGTCAGTTAACGAATTTGCTTAAAGACAAAGACAGATTGGTAAATATGTTTGTATCTTGATTCTTATTTCAGTGTGGCAACATGGCCCGAGAAGGTCTCAGAACTTTGGTTGTAGCCAAAAAAGTCCTGACAGAGGAACAATTACAAGATTTTAATGTAAGTCTTTGGGCAATTTTTCGGTTTCCTTGTATCACTATTACTGATCTATTTGTCTGTGTGAGTTTTAGTGGCTCAGTCCCTACATTGTTGACTCTGTCGAGGATAATCCCTGAAGTGATTTATTCTACAGACTAGATAAGTTTTTGAAGCTTGGCCGACTTGGTATAAAAGATGAATGTGTGTTTTTGTTTATTTTTTCAGGTACGTCACCACCAGGCCAAGATGAGCCTACAGGACCGAAGTGCTAAAGTCCAGTTAGTGGTGGAAAGCCTTGAGAGAGATATGCAGCTGTTATGTTTGACAGGGGTAGAAGATAAGCTTCAGGAGGGTGTCCGACCCACACTAGAGATGTTGAAGAACGCTGGTATTAAGGTACTATGGCAGCAGAGTTAGTTCTGATATGTGCAGTATGTTTTAAATCACACCGTCTTTGCTGAGTAGATGTTATGGTTGTGTTAGTGTTTACTTGTGCAATACATGACTGTCATGTATCTTTCAGCATTCTCAGGTGGTAGAAGTGAGCTTCCTGTTGCTGTCAGACCTAAGGGGCAACACAGAGCCGATCCATTGGTGATGTCCATGTGTTCCGTCCTGTGATTGTCCCTATGTCTCTGTTTCCAGGGTGATTCCTTAAGCACACTAGATAGCTAACACTGATCACAGTATATGCAAAACCTCAGATTTCTAGAATGTTTTTTGTGCACTCTACTGTTAATTATTATTTTTTTTCGGAAAGCAATTAATATCATAAATGTCTAAATATCTGGGAATTGGCTGTGGAAATTTAGTTTTGCAGAGGGTAGTCTTGGGTAAAACTAGTAAATGGGGTTTATTTTTACATGTGGCTAGAGTTGTCTTAGGGTCTGAGAAATATTTGACCAATCTATCTTCTGAAGGTATGGATGTTAACGGGTGATAAACTGGAGACGGCCATCTGCATTGCTAAGAGTTCTCGGCTGGTGTCCAGACTGCAGGATATTCACACCTTCCACACTGTACAGACCAGAGAAGAGGCACATCTACAACTCAACGCTCTCCGGAGGAAAAGTGATAATATCTTAATCATCTCAGGCAATTCTCTACAGGTAAAATTGATGTCAAAGGTCACCATGTTCTGTGGGAGAACAGTGATGACACTAAACAGGCTACTATTGTTTACTTTTATCTAGGCACTATGATTTAGGCACTTAAAATAAATCCTTCAACTTCTTAATGGCAAATAATTGACACAAATAAGAATGAATTGATTGAACCAATCAGTATTTGAAATGGACATGTTTCTCAGATCATGACCTGAAATGGACATATCTCTGACTCAGCTCATGACCTGATATGGACATATCTTTGTCTCAGCTCATGACCTGAAATGGACATATCTCTTGCTCATCTTGTGACCTGAAATTGACATGTCCCTGGCTCAGCCTATGACCTGAAATGGACATATCTCTGGTTCAACTTGTGACCTGAAATGGACATATCTCTGTCTCAGCCCAGGACCTAAAATGGGCATATGTCTGGCTCAGCTCATGACCTGAAATGGACATGTCTCTGGCCCAGCTCATGACCTGAAATGGACATATCTCTGACTCAGCTTATGACCTGAAATTAACATGTCTGGCTCAGCTCATGACCTGAAATGGACGCATCTCTGGCTCAGCTCACGGCATTAATTGAACATATCTCCTTCATGACCCTAGCTATGACAAGGATACTTTAACCTTCCAATATATGCTCCTAATAAGTCACTTGCATTGTGTATTGTAGGTTTGTTTACAATTTTATGAGCATGAGTTTGTGGAGTTGGCGTGTCAGTGTCCATGTGTGGTCGTATGTCGATGTTCACCCACACAGAAAGCTGAGGTGGTCAAACTTCTCAAAACACACACAGGAAAGAGAACCTGTGCTATTGGTAAGATCTTATTCAAGTCTCCCTTCATCTACACATAGCAGAGATAATAAGCTGAGCTAATAAACTGAGATAATTTATTTGTGAAGTTTGTACTGTGGCTTGTAATTGTACTCCTTATCATTGTTTGTTTGTTGTCATACTTAGCAGGGAGTCAACCATGTGAGTAAAATAACCATTATTATGGCGTAAAATCCACATCAAACAATCAATTGTAGATATAAAAAATAAACTGTCTGAATGCTACCTACTGTAAGATACAGCTTTATACTGGAAGTGAATATTGAGACGAGCAGATAACCACACATCTTAGTATGATCGGCAAGTTTAATGATTTTCAAGAACATATCCCATGCATTTGAAGGCACATTAAAAACCACTGAGTTGTATCGGTTTCTAGGTGATGGTGGCAATGATGTCAGTATGATACAGACAGCTGATGCAGGAATTGGTATAGTGGGAAAGGTATGAGAGTTTATATTAGTCTAGACAGACCTGCCTAGCTGGTGTATACTGGAGCATTTTGTACACATGGTTTATTTTAAATACACCAAAACGCAATCATAACACAGACAAAAATTAATTTTCTGTACCATGCTGTAACACAAAAATACACAAAATGGAAAGAAAATTCTTCTTAAAAACTCCTTTTTTACACATAAATGTCTTCTTGGGTAGGCAGTTCTGTCACTAGTTTATCAGTCACATGAAGAAAATGTACTTCTCACAATGGTGGCTTTGATCATTGTGTTGTTATACACCAGTGATAAAACATCATAAAGAGTTAACCTCACATTTTCAACATTACCTTAATCATGATGTCATGGCAACGTTATGTAGTTTGTTACATCATGATGTTCCATCGCTGTGACATTCTCTGGTTCTCAACAATGTACATCCTTACTGTGACATTCTCTGGTTCTCAACAATGTACATCCTTACTGGTCATTCCAAGATTTTAAAACAAAAATTACATTAAAGTGAAAAACAGTTGTGTATCTTGAGAACAAGAGTATTCAACTGGAGCCGGGGTATTACAACAAATATTTAGTGTATATATATGTAAATGTTTATGCTATATGTATGTCTTCTCCTGTGTGAGAAAAATGTGTTCCAATCGGAAATAAACAAATATCACTCATCTATGGTAGAAAACACTTTGGACTGATTGGATAATCTGTATATGTAACTTTAGAAACAATCTTTGTTGTTGGGATCATTAATGGACAAAATATAAAGTTACCATCTGTGGTGGTGACCTACAATTAAAATAACCTTTAATTGGGTGAAAGCATCCAGTAGTCCAAATCAAACGCGGGTGGTTACAGGGAGCTGTCTGTTGCCCTGGTGCTTTTAGAGCTAATGAGCAACAGAAAGCCGATCTGTTTGTGATGTCTTTGTATTGTCCTGTATTTGTCCTATGCTGTCTTTTTTTGGTGTCAGGGGTGGTTTCCTTCACCCATTGGGCTGGCATGGGAGAGAATAACCTGAAGTGTGGTGTTAAACCCCAATCAAACAAACAAAACAAAATCCAAATCAAACTGACTCCACAACTTACATGTAGCTCAGTGTAAATAGATATCAAATGTAAATAACTGTACTGTGTGTGTTTTTTGCATTGTCAGGAAGGAAAACAAGCCTCCTTAGCAGCAGATTTCTCTATCACACAGTTCAGCCATATTGGTCGCTTACTCATGGTTCATGGTAGAAACAGGTGAGATATCTGTTCATCTTGTCTTCTAATAGTATAGTCAGTAGGGTGGTTGAGCACTGGCGCTCCCTGGGGAAAGTGACCAGATGAAGCTTGCACTGTAAATGTAAACATACTTTGTGTAGTAGCAACCCAGTGATTGTTTTGTCATTGTTTGTTATGACATCTAAGGTGATTGCCCTCATTCATTAGTGGGTGAATTACCCTAAGTCTGATCAAACCTTTGTATATTTGTATGGCTTGATATCTTATATGTAAAATAAATGTGTAGCACCCAAATCAATCAATCAGACTCAAACATAAAGGAAGTTTCTCAGCTGGCACCTAAGACATTATTGAAATCTAAGTAACTTTTTATTGAAATCTACGCATGGTATACTTGAACCAATTAACTCTTCTACTGAATAATACTAACCCATTTGGTTTATCATCAGTGTCCCTTTTTCTATATTTCTTCAAGCAGTATACATGTAGATATGATTCAGTAGCTTTTAAGTCTAGTCTTAGATATTTTGTCTACTCTGTAGATGTATCTGCTAATGTGAAATGTTTGTTTTTCCTCTATATACCAACAAAATTGGGCTGACGAAATAAATGTATACCCATATCACTCTAGTTTATTAGTCATTAATGTTTATTGGTGTTTTGTTGTATGATTTTCAGCTACAAGCGTTCAGCATCTCTCAGCCAGTTTGTCATTCACCGTGGTCTCATCATATCCATCATGCAGGCTGTCTTTTCATCTGTCTTTTACTTCGCTTCCGTGTCATTGTTCCCCAGCTTACTTCTTGTTGGGTAAGTCTCTCAATCCTCTGTCAAATGGTTTATTGATCAAGCTGCTCCTGTGATTACATTTGATATTTAACAAGCATCCCTTGTCAAAAGCTGACAAATCACGATGTACCATTTGAAAACATGTAGTACTTGTTTTGTTATACCGAATGTATTTGTTTGAGTCAAGTTTAGGAGAATTGATTGGTGTTTTACGCCGTGATTAAGGGTATCTCACTTATATTAGGGCAGTGTATTCCAACAATAATTGACACTCGCACAACCGAGTTGTGAAGTGTTTCCATAATGTTGGAACGTTAATTTTCCTCCAGTGCTAAGTAAAGACAGCATTGCTACTCTTCAAACAAACTGCCCTTAGCCAGAGGGCAACGTGGCTGTGTAGATGTCTGACTAGAGAACTCTTTCACGTGAGCGAAGAGGAGAAAACTTTGAAAGACATAAGAATAATTCTCAAAGTCCCAAAGATCCAGTGTGTAACATTGCACGGCAATGTTTTGTGCCACATTTAAACATTTACTGATTTGTGTTTTCGACCAATCAAAACAAAACAATTTGACAACAGGTATAACAATATAAATTGTTGACACAAGCATGTTAATTTAGAGTGATTAATCACCCCACACCAGTGGACTAAGCCTGATAACTGCTGTATTACAGGTATGGAACACTGTACACGATGTACCCTGTATTCTCTCTGGTTCTCGATAAAGATGTGTCTGCTGAAATAGCCATGACATACCCGGAGTTATACAAGGAATTAACAAAGGTAATAGCCCCTGTTCACAGATGTATCCTAAATAGTGCCATTTCAGATTTAAAAAATTTAATACAAATCAATACCAGAGTTAACATAAAAAAAAATAATAATAAATGTAATGAGTTTTTACTGATTTAATTTTAGAAAAATTTACTATACGGCAATACCTGAGTTTACAATTTGTAATGACTGTCAGATGAGATAATTCAAATTAAAGATACATGTATTTGATATAAGGCAATGCCAGATTTTATGTAAATTATTAACAAATAAAATAATGACTATCATGATAATTCATGGGTTTTAATTATTGAGCATACCATAGTCCGTGTGATTAATATTGAAATAAAACTTACTGAAATTATTAATTTCAGGTTACAAGTTCATCCAGAAAAAAATGATTTCATATATTAAATCGAGACTAATTTTAAGAACTAACAACAGGTGTTGTTATATTTAGGTTATAGATTATAGACAGTCTGGTTTTCAAATTAATGGCTATGCTTACTTCATTGCTAATGGGACATGGGTTATTGTCTTCAAAAATATAAATTGAAAGCAATAAGTTTTTGTTGAAAATTTTTGGTATTTCCCTTTAATGTAAGGCAACAAAAGTAAAAATTGTGATTCAATACAAGGCAAAACCCAGAGTTTTATGAATAATTAGCAAATGTATAAAGACTGTAATGTATTGGATTAACTTGGATGAACTGCTCGCTGATACACATTGTTTATTCAAGATTGAACAGTTCAGAGGAGTTTATCTGACTTATTATATGTCATTTTAAACAACACTATTTCACACAATACTGATTCTTGACAAATACTTTTTAGAAACCAGTATGATGTCACCAGGGGCTTAGCCAGAAATCAAAAGTATGGAGTCCAAAATGGTCATTTTGCTACACATTTCAAATAACTGGGTGTCCAATTTTGACAGCTTGCCAATCTCCTGCATGTTAAAGTTTCTTAAAACAGGGTGTCCAAATGAGGCAATTGTTCACTTCAGGGTTTCCATTTGGACGAGTGTCTGCCTAAGCCCTTGGATGTCACTTCTTGTGTTTAAATAAAGAATATTTGACATTCTACTTGAAGCATTTAAAAGAAATTGCCTTGTGTAGGTATAAATACACTTTTACTTCAGTGTGTACTTTGGCTTAATAATCCAGACAAGCCTAGCAGCAACGACACATCAATGATTTATGAGTGATAGCATGAAATGCCAAGCAACCAAATGTCTGTTTATATTAAAAATGGTTTATGCTGTACAATTTCCTGTTTCAAATTCGTCTCTTTTTTTTCTTCTATTTCAGGGTCGATCTCTCTCTTTTAAAACATTTTTTGTCTGGGTGCTAATTAGTATGTATCAAGGTAAGTCAATAGTGCTGGTCTCAATTGCTCTAAACCAGCATAAGTCACTACCAGGAGGTTCAATCGTTACCCTAGGATTAGAGATAAGCCTTCAGAATGACTTGATAACCTCCTCCAATCCCAGATTACATTTAATATAGCTTTAATCAACTGACCCCCATGTCTATGTCTACAATGTTTCCTACAATGTACTATTGTTAACTCCAGTTATATAACTAAACCCACCTTTTCTGTCCCAGTTTTGAGGTAAAAATTCACTATGTGTTTTATTCAGCAAGAATTTTATCTGTATTATGTTACAATAAGTACTAGTGAATGTCCGTTTGATCATTTCCAGGTGGAGTGTTGATGTTTGGCGCTCTGCTACTATTTGACGATGAGTTTGTTCGTGTGATAGACATTGCTTTCACCGCTCTCCTGTTGACGGAGTTACTAATGGTAGCTTTAACGATACGGACCTGGCATTACCTTATGGTTGTAGCCCAGGTGCTAAGTATCGGAATCTACATAGCTTCTGTTGTTATTCTTAAGGAATATTTTGGTAAGTTTCTGTTGATAGTTTCTCGAATGTTTTTGAATTTTTGACCTAGGAGGGAGTTTATTGTAGATTTTGTAACACTCTTTAGAATTTATTTGCCCTCTGCCTACGTGAACAGATATGATGTCATTTCTTGCCATTGGAGGAACAGTAACTGTCCAATAGAGCAAATAGAGCAAACACAATAGGGTACACCACCATCATATAAGTAAAATAGTATGGAGCCCAGCATAAGTACACCACCATCATATAAGTAAAATAGTATGGAGCCCAGCATAAGTACACCACCATCATATAAGTAAAATATGTTACCTTTTTTTCCTTCTGTTTCAGATCCTCGTTTCATGATAACACTAGACTTTGTTTGGAAAGTTCTATTACTGACATCTGTCAGCTGTATTCCTTTATACGTGATCAAATATTTGAGGAAAAAGTTCTCTCCCCCTAGTTATTCCAAACTCACATAGAGGGAGCTTCACTTTGGTACCCAGAAGCAGTGTTTATAAGAAGTTGGGACATTGTGATGAAGTCTTTGTCAAACACAAATAATATGATAACGCTAGAAAAAGGTGGAACAGTGCAATGAGCATATTATATTTTTTCCAACTATTTGTAGTTAGCCATGGAGTTGTCTTTCAGATTATGAAACACAAATTGCAGAATTTCAAGCAATTTTAACCAGTAATTGTACCAACATTTTCTCTGGATCAACTTCAAATTTTCTGCAGCCGACAGGATTCACCTCCAAGTGTGATCATCATCAAAGACAGATAACATTCTCTTCATTCTATCATCAAAACAATCTCAAAGTGTAATGAACTGAAATGGTTTCAGTGTGAAATAACAAAAGCTAATATAACGTTAGGTGTGTAGTATGTTCTTGAAATTATATTACTAAATGCTACCATATTTTACCGTGAATAATACAAATAAATAAAACTATTTTGCTCTCAGAATGTTTTTCATGTATTTTTGTCTGACCTCAAGTGCTTTTAGATTGATATGCCAAAATTATTTTGCTTTGCGGCAATGCAAAATGTGAATAAATAAAGTTGTTAAGAGAGATTATTTATTCCTACTTATATCTGTTTTTATGCTTTTTTGTTAATATATAACAATTATTTATATAAATTACCGCTGAGAACCTTGCTGACTTTTGGCTGTTGTTGTTTATATATGTATATTATTCTTGTATATTAATATGTACAGTTGTCAGATTGTTGTACAAAATTCAAAATGTTGTATATTTTGTCTTGCAGCTTCTCAGCTTTCAAAAGAAATGTTTGTAATGATTTGTTACAAATATAATAAATCTGGTCATCCAGACAAGACAAGCTACATGTAGTTACAGCGCTATAATAGCATATCTTCCACGTTTTCTGGCCTATTCTTATAGCTAATTAATAGCATTGTGAGTGGCAGTTATGTAAAATATTGTATTGTAATAGAAACTATGACAAGCTACTGGTCAAACTGACCACATTCTCCAATGGCCTTTAAATAAAAAGGTAATATCAAATGCAAATATTCTTTACATCGTTTTTTGTTTATTTCTACATGAAACTTTATGGATTTACTTAGGCCTATATAAAACGTATTTGCTGCGTGACAAGTTATAAACAACAAAGAAATGTCGTCTTTTGTAATAAAATCTATCCACAGTATGACAGTCTTCTGTTATTCTTACTGGAGAATTTGGTAAACAGTGTTTTTGATCATATACCACTGTCATTGAAATTAAAAATCCATTGGTTCGTATGTTCCACTTAATACAATTGAAAATCAGTGTTAGTTTGGATTGCTAATCGGTTAGAGCGAGTAATTTTCTTAGTTTGTTCTAATTACCTAGTTTTTACCTTGAGTTTAGGGTTATAATTATTATATAATTATTTATTTGAAATTGTCCAAACCTGTGGAATCCTAGCTCCATGCTTGTTCCCATAAAGTAGTCCACAAATTTCATGGTTTGTTTGATTGAAGTTTTACTACGTACTTCAGGTTATTTCACTCATTTCGCGGTGTCCACTGGCGACAAAGACCAAACAGGACGCACTACAAAGATCTCACACACAGATCGGCTTCATATTAATAGTGTTCGATATCTAAAATGCCAAAACAAAACGCACAGCAGAATTATTGGTTTGTCCAACCTCAGAAAAACGTTAAAAATGACATATGTTGGACCATTTTGTAACCAAGCACCATCTGTGAAATATGGGTCCATCTAAAATGGGAAAAAATTTGATGTCAGAATGATATTTTAATTTGATAAATGAAGTTATAACGCCAAAAAAAATGGCATCTTTTTGAGGCCCAGTTGAACTGTGAGACTTCAAGCAGAAATTCCACCATTCATTTGTCAGAAGTATTATTACAAAACTTGCTTGTAGCATGTACATGCCCCTGTATTGTCATAAAGTTTTGAATTCTAAATCTACATATATTGTCACAGCTCGTGTATGAGCAGAAGTCAATGACAGTTAACAAATTAAAGTGATTGCCATTTGGGCTAAAACACCATTACTAGGTTGCGTTTAGATGCGAATCCGTATCTTATAAACTATACAGTATATAGAGATACGTACAGCCCTGGGAAACTTCAGAAATAATGCCTGTCTCTGAATAACATATTCCGTTGAATCCGTATGACCTAATTACCGCGGAAGAGATTTTTAAGCGAGTTTGGTACTTCTGAGAAATTATTGATGTTTATATGAAAATGGACGTCAAGTGGTTGTTTTATGGTGTCTAAAGAAGAAAACGAGGTGGTTTATGTCAGAGTAAGGCCATGCAATTTTTATATATTGGAAGATAAAGTGCCGAATCATGGTATCTTTCTGCTATTTCTAAAGGTTAGGAAGCTTCAAGTAGCATAGCTAGGTAGCGTTCATTGCTTGAAACAATTGGACATCCACATGACCACATCTACAGTGGGAAGCCGCCTCTTCAGTCCGAAAGATCACGGTGACAACCTCGAGGGTTTTAGATAATACAATGTGAATGTAGCCGTACAATATATCTGTAAACAAAATAAGAACTCTAGCTGGAAGTAACTTTATGACTAACTGGTAGCTATTTTAATAACTTTGACAATACAAACAGTGTTTTAAAATGAATTCTAAGAACTAAAAGTTCTGCGGCGGATTTTAAAGAAAATATCAAAGAAATTTCATATGCAAGTAGGCCTACCGCACTTTCACGCA
>JAQQZZ010140043.1:0-13199 GCA_030265115.1 Mopalia vespertina | reverse complement strand
GGATGGATGGATGGATGGATGGATGGATGGATGGATGGATGGATGGATGGGTGGATGGATGGATGGATGGATGGATGAATGGGTAGATGGATGGATGGATGGGTAGATGGATGGGTAGATGGCTTAATCTATATAAAGATCATCCTTCACATTGTTTTTGTTTTCTGCTAAAAGAAAATAATGCTTTTGATTAACTACATCCAGCATGGACAGAGTGTGACCAAGAAATACAAATATCAGCATACTTTCCTTTGATTAATGGACTAAAGGTTTACAATAAAAAATTGGTCCCAACCTCGCCATTATGAGGAGACACAAGTTTGAAACTTAATAGCAGTGCTGATGATGCACCCAGTAAATGACAGAGGTTTACATACTGGATTGGGGTTACGTGATGTCACATTAAAACTGAATATTCGAAAGAGCTGGAAGGTGATTGGTTAAAACTGAGTTGAGGATGTTGTTGACAGTCAATATTGCACCGCTATGGTGAGTGTTGTAGATTAGGAAACTGTGAATGAAGATTAATCAGCTATACAAAACTTTCAAAGCTAAAGTCAAACTTTTCATAATCAGTTGAAAACCAGCATTGTATCTATGCTCAGCATTAATACAAGTTTTCTGTTCGTTTATCAATTGCTGTTTAATTAAGTTTCTTTTCATATCAGCATTTTGTCGATGCAGTAGCTAGTCTTCTCTCACATTTCGGACAGTCTAATAATAGGGGTGAGAGAAACCTCGGATTAGCATAGAGGGATAAGAAACATTGCTTCGCTCCGAATCAGCGATCCATGAATGTGTTACTCGGCCAGCAGGTTATGCAGAAAATCACCTACTTTTTAGCCCATTTTTTGTAGGAAAACAGTTCATTTGTCGTCATTGCATCATAATGAATAATTAAAATAATATCCATTTGAAACAAACCCATTCCAATAAACATGATTGCTGTGTGGGTTCATAGCCTTTACCTACACAAACTGACCGGTTACTCAATGTAACAAAATGTGTCTGTTCTTCCTTTGCAAATTTTATTTCAGTTTCTGTTCACATCAGCATTTTGCGAATGCAGTACTTGGAAACATTACCTGTTCATTAATCTGTGTGAAGTTTCTCCTGGACAACCCATAGTGCTCCCTCACTGTGTTGTAATCTGGTACACCATGATCTCGGGCTCGTTCTATGTTTAGTGATGCCAAGTCACGCCTGGTGAATTCTAGTGGTCCAAACAATTGCCCTGAACAAAACAAAATCAATATTTTCAATGAAGTAATTTTAATAGTTGAGATTGTTTGTTTGATTGGGGTTTTACGCCATTTATGGTAATCTAACTCATATGTTGGCTTGCCTGAACATGGGTGAAGGAAACTGCCCTTAAGTGACTAAAAACAAACAAAGACAAGACAGGACAATCACAAGATGCAAAACAAAAACACCATGAACAGATTGGCTTGGTGATGCCGGCCCCTTAGATCAGAAGGCACCTTGCATTGAGATTCCTCTTATGATTGTAAAAGATCTCACATTATTTTAGATATGTCTCGAATTATATTAGATATATCTTGAATTGTATTAGATATGTCTCACATTGTATAAGTTATATCTCTCATTCTATTAGATATATCTCTGATTGTATTAGATATGTCTCACATTGTATTAGATATGTCTCTCATTGTATTAGATATGTCTCACATTGTATTTGATATGTCTCACACTGTATTAGATATGTCTCACACTGTATTAGATGTCTCTCATTGTATTAGATGTCTCACATTGTATTACATATGTCTCACACTGTATAAGGTATTCCCATATTGTATTAGATATGTCTCACATTGTATAAGTTATATCTCTCATTCTATTAGATATGTCTCTCATTGTATTAGATATGTCTCACATTGTATTAGATATGTCCCTCATCGATTAGATATGTCTCACATTGTATTAGATATATCTCACATTGTATTAGATATGTCTCTCATTGTATTACATATGTCTCACATTGTATTAGATATATCTCATTGTATTAGATATGTCTCACATTGTATTAGATATGTCTCTCATTGTATTAGATATGTCTCTCATTGTATTAGATATGTCCCTCATTGATTAGATATGTCTCTCATTGTATTAGATATGTCTCACATTGTATTAGATATATCTCTAATTGTATTAGATATGTCTCACATTGTATTAGATATGTCTCTCATTGTATTAGATATGTCTCACATTGTATTAGATATGTCTCACATTGTATTAGATATGTCTCACATTGTATTAGATATATCTCACATTGTATTAGATATACATTGTATCTCTCACTGTATTAGATATGTCTCACATTGTATTAGATATGTCTAACATTGTATTAGATATATCTCACATTGTATAAGATGTCTCTCATTGTATTAGATATGTCTCACACTGTATAAGGTATTCCCGTATTGTATTAGATATATCTCTCATTGTATTAGATATGTCTCGCATTCTATTAGATATATCTTACATTGTATTAGATATGTGTTGCATTGTTTTAGGTATGTCTCACATTGTATCAGATATATCTTACATTGTATTAGATATATTTTGCATTGTATTAGATATGTCTCACATTGCATTAGATATATCTTGCATTGTATAAGATAATTCTAGCATTGTATTAGATATATTGCAATCTGTAAGTCTTGATATTTTTAATTTTGGATTTTACGGCAAGTTGCTTCTCTGTAATGCTTCTGAATGAATAAAAGGCTATCCCTTTAAATAAATGGCAATTTTAAGGAGAGAACTATATTATATCTATTTACAGTAAATGAGGTGAATTGGTTACATTTAAAGATTGATCCCCACCTCTTAAATCCTCTACCAGTATGTTATCCTCAGCTTCAGCTATCTGTGACGCCATTCCCATTATCAAAGAGTCTATATCCTCATCCACAGCTTCCTACAAAACAAGACAAAGGGATTGAATAGCATAACACAGGCGTTTAATGGCATAAGAAAAGCCATTAATTGCCATAGTTGCAAAAGCCGCACCTAAGTTCGTCTGGGAAAATTTCACGTAATATTTGACAGAGACTTTGTGATCCACTTGGATGAACTTATGCATGAAATTCCACAACGAAGGGATCTAATTGCATACCTGGGATCCAATGGCTTAACAGCGATTTAATTGCGTAACACAGGGTCTTGGGATGAGAATACTTCAAAGATAAATCAATCAGTAAGTGCAAGAAGCCCCAGTATTTAAAGGAACCAGGCTAAACCATTCTGATATTTAGTTGTTTGTTTGTTTATTTGATCTGGGTTTCACCATTTTGTAACCATTGAGTACCATCTAGTTATTTATTGCGACGCAACTTTGGGATAAACCAGGGCCATCATGCTCTTCCCAAGCAGTTAACACTGAGGAGCTCTACTTGTCGTAGAAGATATAGAAAAAAAAGGCTGCTTTAAAATTTGTAAATATAAATGAGAATAATTTAATTTGTAAGAAAATGTCAAACAGGACCTGTATCAATCTTCAGCTATATGACATTTACTGTATTTACTGACTATTACGACTACACACAATATTGGTTTATGACCGAGCCGACTACCCCCTATGTCATGGAGTTAAGACAATGGTGTTAATCAAATGGAGATTAGCATGTAAGGTTTTTTCACTCATTTGACGAGTCACAGCGCCCAATGCATAAAAGTCACAGCGCCCAATGCATAAAAGTCACAGCACCCAATGTATTAAAGTCACAGAGCCCAATGCATAAAAGTCACAGCGCCCAATGCATAAAAGTCACAGCGCCCAATGCATAAAAGTCACAGAGCCCAATGCATAAAAGTCACAGCACCCAATGCATAAAAGTCGCAGCGCCCAATGCATAAAAGTCAGTGCCCAATGCATAAAAGTCACAGCGCCCAATGCATAAAAGTCACAGCGCACAATGCATAAAAGTCACAGCGCCGAATGCATAAAAGTCACAGCGCCCAATGCATAAAAGTCACAGCGCCCAATGCATTAAAGTCACAGCACTCAATGCATAAAAGTCACAGTGCCCAATTCATAAGTCACAACACTCAATGCATAAAAGTCACAGCACCTAATGCATAAAAGTCACAGCACCTAATGCATAAAAGTCACAGTGCCCAATGCATAAAAGTCACAGTGCCTAATGCATAAAAGTCACAGTGCCTAATGCATAAAAGTCACAGTGCCTAATGCATAAAAGTCACAGTGCCCAATGCATAAAAGTCACAGCGCCCAATGCATAAAAGTCACAGAGCCCAATGCATAAAAGTCACAGCGCCCAATACATAAAAGAAACAACTCCTGATGTTACTGTCAGCCAGTAACTCACAGTATTCTAAAATACTCAAATCATTCTCTTTTTCGTCAAACTTGAGAGAGACTGGCTAATTTCAAATAAACTGAATGCTAGATGGGGTTTGTCAAGGAGACACTTCTTTATGAGTACTAAAATAAGTTTGAATGAAGGGAGTGATAGGGCATGTCAGTCATGTAAGACAAAAAATGAATTCTTAGTTCTGGGTTAGGGTTAATTAAATACTAAGCCTATCCTTAAAATTAGCTATAAACCTAACGCTTAAGCTAACCCTACACTAACCCTTACCCTAACCCTTGCCCTAAGACTAAACCTAAGACTAAACATAACTTGTAACTTTCAAATTGACGTCATCTTACATAACGGATGTATCAGTGATAGTGTGTATCAGTGATAGGGTGAGAAGATTTCTCAATTTTGTTTGCTACTTATCTCCCTTTAATTATCTTTGGTTAGAACAGCTGTGCCACTCCCAAGTCCTATTTGTACATTGACAAGAGATATTATGTTACAATTATACATCTGTTTGTTTTTTAATAAACTCCAGTCCTTACCTGTGAATTCCAATAAGCATTACAGAGCCTAACGGCATGACGATCAGGAAAACCAGTCTTGATCGTTGTTTTCATAAATTCACAATTGCCTTCTTTGCAGACTCTATATGAAATAAAAACACAACATATACAATCAGGCTGAGTGGCTTTCAATAATTTGTAAGATATTTTTGGTTGTGTTTTCGGTTGCGCGCTGTTTTACACTGCCATGAATGTCATTTTACTACTATGAAGGTGTTGACAGTATTAATGATGCAATTAACAAGAAACCAGAGATAATAACTAAGTCGATGGCAACTTTTCCCACATGACTTTTGGGGTTTTTGATGGCAGATTCGAATCCAGGAACAGTAAGAGCAGAATTGTTGAGAGTAACAATCGTTGTTAAGGGTTATATACATACATGTATTTCAATATATAGTTGGGAAATTTTTAAAGAATTTGAAAAAAATAAAATGGAAAAAGTCTGGGTAAATCTATTAAAATATTAGAGGTTTGTAGAACAAAATATTTCTTCACAATAATTAAGTGTCAGGCCTTTTCATTTATCTACATAAAGAACCCTTATAGTATCGTTTCAACTCATTTCTTGTGTCGTTTTATCGCAGCCAAAGTGAAACTCAAAGATTTTTCACTTATATGACAACAGATTGTCCATTTCACACCATGGCATTATTGATAATAAAGTGGCATACCCAGAGGAAACCTTCTAAAAACTACCGCAGCCACATCATGTGACTCACTCATATGCCTATGGTGGACAGACAGACTTGAACCTGTGAACTGCAGAAATGTCAGTGTGGATATTGGGGGGTAGGGTGACATGTGGTGATATCCAATCAGACAAACTTAATAAGTTGGACTACACCAATTCATAAAATAGTTTTCAAGCGTAAGGCTGATATTCAGGAAATTCCCTTGCACTT
Source organism: Mopalia vespertina (assembly GCA_030265115.1). Taxonomy (NCBI): domain Eukaryota; kingdom Metazoa; phylum Mollusca; class Polyplacophora; order Chitonida; family Mopaliidae; genus Mopalia; species Mopalia vespertina. The sequence goes on along the minus strand of JAQQZZ010140043.1, from coordinate 7,382 downwards.
AGACTCCAGTTCCCAGGGCAAGCATCTCTCCTCACAGGTAATAAAGTGCACCCCACAGACCTCAACTAGACATACGCCTTTGACTGACCTCCGAAAGACACCATTGGGGACAAGTGTATGTCCAAATCTCATGGCTGCAGACTGAAATTCCTGGGCGATAGATGGATCAATGTTGGGGTTGTATCCTGTGAAGCAGATGCAATGATATTAGTTGGAAAAAATGTACAAAATTTGGGCCTGATCAAAGATAGCAAGAACACCGATTAAACTGTATATAACATGATTGTATCCATCTTCCCGAGGCAAGGTGGAAAAGATAGACGCATTAAGCCTCTTTCTTTCTTACCTTGCCTCCATAGACGGTAAATCCGGAGTTAACTAGAGTCTACAACAGCTACTTTCGGATGACCTCTCTTTATCCCCCCCCCCCCCCAATCAAATTGGGGCTTTCTTAGAATAAGAAAGAGGGGGTCTAAACAGGATGACAAGTAGGCTATCCATATAATATACACACATGATCTTAGTCCCATTAAGGAGTCCTGACATCATCACAGACGTGTTAATTGACATTGGAACCATGCTTGTTTGTTGTTGACTTTGATGTTAAAACGACTTTCTAATTGGCTGCTTGTTTCAACAATAGTCCAATTAAATCTGTGCCACGTTTTTGCCTCGAATTGCAGCAAGGGTAGTTATGTGGACGTCTCGTCTTACATATTTTGACCCTTTCCATAGGAAGATGGATTTGATCTGCAAAAAACTTTCTGGGGGTAGTTGGAAGGAACTTCCTGTTGCCCAAATTGCTATTTGAAATAAAGTGTGAAAATTTGGTAGTATCAAATCATTTTACTTATATGACCACTTGCCAGCCCAATAAGAGAAGGAAACCAACCTTGAAAAAAATGGCAACAAACAAAAAAAGAGGATTTACACCTGTTTTTTGGCAACGGCATTGATGTGGATTTCCTTATTTCACTAGGCTTGCAGGCCATCATCAAATAAATGAAATAACATAAATTATGGAATAAAATCACTAGCAAACACACAAAATGGATTTTTAGTAGAATGCTGTTGTGCTTGCCTTTATATTTTGGAACAGGAAACACAGTCCCATTTATGTCCAAACTCAGCCATGCTGGAAGCCATTCATACATAACAATTTGCTGAAAGTAAATTTTTGCCACCATGGAATCAATTGATATTTAATTAGAAGTAGGAAATGATCTATGTCTAATTGTTTCTTTGCACCCAGAATGAGCGTTGTGTTCAACAGTTTGTATGAGCTGGAGTCGAGGCACATGCGCTCATATGTGATTAGCTTGTGATTGTTGATTATTGAGAAGTTTCTGAAAACATGTTTCCGTGTGTTCCTGCACCAAATAAACTTCAGCTTTTTTTTTTCCATTGCTATAAATTATAATTTGCAGGGCACCATTTTGATCTACTTTAGGCGAACACTGTCCACCAAACTCTTTTTCTTAACATTTGACCCCTGCTTTCTGAATGTTTCAGGTCACATTGTGTGGTATTTAATATAAACAATTTCCAATTTAACATATTTTATAGAGACAACTGCCAATTTACCATATTTTATAGAGACAAATGCCAATTTACCGTATTTTATAGAGACAAATGCCAATTTACCGTATTTTATAGAGACAACTGCCGATTTACCGTATTTTATAGAGACAAATGCCAATTTACCGTATTTTATAGAGACAAATGCCAATTTACCGTATTTTATAGACAACTGCCAATTTACCATATTTTATAGACAAATGCCAATTTATCGTATTTTATAGATACAATGCCAATTTACCATATTTTATAGACAAATGCCAATTTATCGTATTTTATAGAGACAATGCCAATTTACCGTATTTTATAGAGACAATGCCAATTTACCATATTTTATAGAGACAACTGCCAATTTACCGTATTTTATAGAGACAAATGCCAATTTACCGTATTTTATAGAGACAATGCCAATTTACCATATTTTATAGAGACAATGCCAATTTACCATATTTTATAGAGACAATGTCAATTTACCGTATTTTATAGAGACACTGCCAATTTACCATATTTTATAGAGACAATGCCAATTTACCATATTTTATAGAGACAATTGCCAATTTAACAATCTTTAATATTTACACTATTTATGTTCGATTTAATCATCATTGTAACCTCTGAAAACAACGATTCCTTTAAGGAAGAGACTAACTTATTATTTCATTCTACCCCATGTACTCATTTACATATTATATATACCTTGGCTATTTATTTAATTAACTGATTAATGGCTATGTTGGTTCTTTCCCCTTTATTTTCTACAAATCTGTTGATCATTATTGACCAATGACATTAATAATATATTGTAAATTGACAATAGGTCTACCTGATAATGAGCAATCACACGTTTCCTTGTTTCTAAGAAGTATGTCTCATCGTCCCAATCCTCACCATGCTGTTCGTAGAGTTTCTCCGCAACCCGATTGTGGTATCGGAACCAGATTATCCCCAGTGACAGCAGAAAGGGATTCTCATTACCACGCGGGTTTCCCAACCCTGATCAATGAAAATGACTAAATTCAGCATGGATTCCAACATAACCTAGATACCTAATAGTTAAGAACCAATTTATGGTTCGAAATAAATTTGTTGTGATAGCTTTAGTGGCATAGTTTCTGGATATGCAGCATTCCTATACTAAAAGAGTCCGGTGTTGGATTTGTCTGACTGATTAGGGTTTAAGGCCGCACTCAAGGTTATTTCACTCACATGATGGCGTGCCAGCCCGATGGGCACCCCTGACACCACTGGCAACAAACAAAAACATCACAGGACAAATATAGGACACTTACAGGACAATACAAAGACATTACAAACATATCGGCTTCCTGCTCCTCTTGAGCTCTGACAGAACTTGAAAGCACCAGTGCAACAGGAGCTCCCTCCAACCACCCGCTCCAATGTTGCATTAGGGATCCTCCTTCAAACAGCTCACAAGACTCCCCTTCACCACCTCTCGTGGAAGCCATATTAGGGCATGAGATTAGGTGACTCCAAGGGTTTAGGCAGAGATCTGTCCACCCGTCCTTTGCACCCTAAATTGAACAATTGCCTCGCTTTGACACCCTGTTTTATGAAACTTTAACATGCAGGAGATAGGGAAATTGTACAAATTTGACACCCAGTTATTGTTTTCTCTCTAAACATTCGGACAGAGGGGTCTTCCCTACTAGAGAGGTTAAATTGACATGTTGTTGTTGTAAGAGTCCGACGTACACCCCACACTCCCCCTAACCTACATATAGCAGGGGGAGTTGGGGGTAATCCCTTTACATTGACAAAAATGATCAATGAGCCGGCACCGCATGTGGTAAATCACTAAATCGATTAACTGGTCGCCAATAGACTGCATGTATAAACCTGGGCCCAATTTTTATATTGGTCCCAGATGTAACCCACAGTATGCAGTCAGGAAGCCCAGGCTTTATAGCCAATGCTACTGAGGTGACTTGGAAAGTGTATGATGAAACTGTACAAACTGTAAAGATAAACCAAGTTTTTTCTAGGGAATGAAAATAAAATAAAGTGAAAATTTAGCTGTGAACATAGTCATTAAGGTCACGGAATCATCTTGTGTTTGAACAGGTTTTTGAACATGCCGTATTTCGATCGGCAAGTTAAATCAGCACAGAAGCCGAAACAAGGCTGCTTCACAAGCTGTAATTTTTAGAATATGATGAATTTTTATTTGTATGTACTAACCAAAATGTCATTCACTTTAATCAAGGCTTTAACAAAAACTATGATTCACCATTTTGTTTAGTAAGGTTACTTGTAACGTGCTCCAGGGCCCGTGAACGAAATTGAAAGTCATTATTTTCTCCAAAATGTCATTGAAAAAACAGAATATAAGGTCTACTTTGGCGCGATATTTACTGTCTAATATGTGGATTACTTTTGAAATTTTTTGGTCAAATTAGAGGTCAAGAAGTGATCAAAGTTCCCTTTTTTTGCCTATTACTAAAATACATTTAACATACAAATAAGTCTGATAAGAAAATTACAAACTAATAAAACCCCAGTTTGCAAAGCATACGGTAATAAAAATAATAAAACACATGCAAACAAATTCTGAATTGTCCATTTCAGAGAATAATGCACTGTCAGCCAGTATGACCTAATTTTACCAATTACGTTTGAGCAATAACCATTTTCAAATGTTGAGCTGGAATAAGCTCTATAAACAGACACGCTGCCACGAGTAGTGCTGAAACAGGTACGGATTTTCGTAACAGAGTACCGGTACCCATTTTGTGATATTCATATACTATTCGGGTACTCGTTACATATATGACACTTGGTCAAACATGTACAAACATGTACACATGTATGGTATAGCCAGATGAGATATTTGTGTATATAAATGTATATTAAAGAACAATTTTATTCATTAAAAAATACCTACTGTTTATAAGTCCTGGCTGTACTTTTATCGTATAATTTGACGTACGTATTATGATAAATTAAGTTTGCTTTTCAATGCCTTTACAATTCCAACGAAGTCGGCAGTTTCATCTGTCTTTAAACAACTGCCATATTTCCAACTGAGAATCACATGACTGCAGCATTTGGGGATCGTCTTCAAATTCCACAGCTTACCTCAATAACCTCATGCTTGTGTTATGTTATTGATAGTTTCATACTGATGTACTTTTTATACAATTTCTGCATAACACATATAATTTTTCATTATCAAATATCCTGTAACAATGTAGTCCTACTACCGCAAGTAAAGTTTATGATTCCAACGTATATTCTGGACTCACGAGGCTTATTTATTACCGTGTGTTCAATGTGTCTGGTTTGACAATGGTAGTTTGTTCCAGTGTCTAGTAAAAGTTTTCATTCAGATTTTTTACTATACATAGAATACACAGCAATTGTGTCTATGAACTGAAATATCAGAAACCAGACAAGATGGCTCGGTGATACCTTAGAGTTGAATTTCGGACAGATAGAGGTCTATTTCAGTTAATTCCTCTCTCCCCTACGAGACTGTACGATAATTAGAGTGTCCGAAATATAAGAAAATTTACGGTACTTAAAAAGTGAAGCAAAATGACCATTTTGAACACCATACTTTTGATTTCTGGCTAAGCCCCTGGATTACCCAAGCTAAGGTAGGGTGGTATTTTTATGGGGTTTTTCTTTTCCACTTTGAAGTTAAGCATAGTCTGCATATAACTTAAATACCTTGAGTTGGACACTTAACCCCAATTCAACAAACATACCAGCATATTTTGAAACAAAACACCATATGTGCACTGCTTAGGTTATAATATTTTAACAAACAGCTTCAAAATTTAAACCTGAGTGCTGCTGATCAATTTTGGCCTTCAACTTTTTTTACAAGAAGAAATTTAATTATGGAATTTCTGGATAAGAACAAATTTGGTCGTATTATGATCCATAAAATACGACTTATTTAGACTCTCTTCTGATATTAGATTATGATGGATTTAATTGTAACAGTAAACTACTAACTAGTAACTACTAACTCAATGAAAGACAGAAATGTTTGTAGATCAAGGGTAAAATTCATTTCAAACCCAAAGCTTTTAATAGTTTGATCAAAGGCTCTGAGGATTTCGGATAAGAGACCTGTAAGAGAGATAATCATACTCACGATAAAATCTGTTCACTGGAAATATTTCTTTCTGTCGTGGAGCTGGCGGATTAGCCATCGGCAGACGTATGTCATTTAATGCCGGAAAACTTGATTCGATTGGAGCAGATGGATCCAAGGCCTTGAGGCGCCCTTTATCAAACTCGCGGATGAGATCATTCCAGGCTTTAGAAGGGCCGTAAAACAACGCCCCATCAAGGTATGGCGTGTTCTCGTTCAACTACAGTCAGAAAGTAAAAGAAATAATTATCATGTTCAGTATTGCAGACATACTGCCTGAAAGTCTTTATACTAAACCATTGTATTGATTTGAAGAAAATCACCCTCGACACAACCGGCTAAAACAAAGACAAAACAGGACAAATACTGGACACTTACAGGATGTTATACAAAGACATCACAAACAGATCTGCTTTATGTTGCCCGTTAGCTCTGAGAACACCAGGGCAACAGGAAGCTCCCTCTCAACCCTCTGCTCTATTATTATCATGATGCAGGGAAGGCGCTATCACTCATTACTCGTACTGTATTCTTTATAAACACTCGATCACCTGTTGTCTGGGGTTGTTAGGGGAAAGCCCAGTCCTCTGGTCATGACGAGTCCTTAGTAACGGCATGGATTTCCCAACCAGATTCGCATTAGCGTATCTCTCATGTTCTGGTGGGACTTCAGCAAACATGAACTCTGGTGGACATCCTGGTCTCTGGGAGTCTACGATTTCCTCCACCACTTGCTGCCCTAAATGAATAATACCATATAACAAGTATAGTACATACATTTAAAGCACGTTGAAACTATCCAGCATTGTGTGCCAAAGAAAAGTTTCAGTCTTCATGGATTTAAAACAAGCTAATAAGTAAAATAAACTAATATATCTATCTCGAAAAACCTTTTTCACACATATACATTTACTTTGCGTAGTTTTTCACATGTTTGATGTGTTTGTGTATTCCGATGACTGTGGTAATTTCACTTATGTGACCATGTGCCAGTCAAATAGGTGAAGGAAACCACCCTTGACACCACTGGCAACAAACAAAGACAAGACCGGACAATCACAGAATATTATATATCATACAAACGGAAGACATCATATAAAGATCAACTTCATGTTGCCCCTGAGCTCTTAAAGGCATGAAAACACCAGGGCAACAGGAAGCTCCTCCTAACCGAATTATTATTAAAATACTCCGTCCATAAAACACAAGGTACTGGGCAGGTCTGTGACTTGGTGGGATAAATTGTTAATGTAATTCTTTACTTCATTACAAGTATTATAGGGGATTTCACACAAACTCAGGACTGTATTGTGGTCTTCTCAAAAGAAACCAAAAACAATAGCATAAAAATATTAAAACAAGAGAAAACTAACAATAAAATAATTCACCTGAAATAATGGCAATGTAATCAATATAAAAAGAACACAATGAACATACTAATAAAAATAAATATTTTCTAAAAGACAGGTATACTCATCTCACTGTGACAAGGTAGAAACAGTTAAGCTTCAGGTACTAGGTAGTAAGGAAGGTGTGACCAGGTACATGTAGAAAGGAAGTGGTGACCAGGTAGAAAGGAAGTTGTGACCAGGTAGAAAGGAAGTTGTGACCAGGTACATGTAGAAAGGAAGTGGTGACCAGGTAGAAAGGAAGTTGTGACCAGGTAGAAAGGAAGTTGTGA